>CAUYPK010020875.1:0-15469 GCA_963574355.1 Loris lydekkerianus | reverse complement strand
ATTGGGCTGCAATAAACATTCTGGTACAGATGTCTTTGTTATATTGTGACTTTTGGTCTTCTGGGTATAAACCTAGTAAAGGAATTATAGGATCGAATAGCAGGTCTATTTTTAGGTCTCTAAGTATTCTCCAAACATCCTTCCAGAAGGGACATATTAGTGGGCATTCCCACCAGCAGTGTAGAAGTGTGCCCTTTTCTCCACATCAACACCAACATCTCTGGTTTTGGGATTTTGTTATGTGGGCTACTCTTACTGGGGTTAGGTGATTTCTCAAAGTAGTTTTGATTTGCATTTCTCTGATGATTAAGGATGATGAGCTTTTTTTTATGTGTTTGTAGATTTTGCGTCTGTCTTCTTTAGAGACGTTTCTCTTTAAGTCCCTTGCCCACCCTGAAATGGGGTCATGTGTTCTTTTCTTGCTAATACGTTTGAGTTCTCTGTGGATTCTGGTTATTAGACCTTTACCAGAGGTATAACCTGCAAATATTTTCTCCATTCTGAGGGCTGTCTGCTTGCTTTACTCACTATGTTCTTGGCTGTTCAGAAGCTTTTTAGTTTGATCAGGTCCCAGTAGTGTATTTTGGATACTGCTTCAATTGCCTGGGGAGTCCTCCTTATTAAATATTCACCCAGGCCAATTCCTTCAAGAGCTTTCCCTGGACTTTCTTCAAGTATTTTTATAGTTTCATGTCTTAAGTTTAAATCTTTAGTCCAGTGAGAGTCTATCTTAGATAATGGTGAAAGGTGTGGGTCTAGTTTCAATCTTCTACAGGTTGCCAACCAGTTTACCCAGCACCATTTGTTGAATAGGGAATCTTTTCCCCACTGAGTGTTTTCTTCGAATTATCCCAGAGCTCTCTGAGAGAGTGGTCTGTTTTTGCTCTCCATTTCTCTTCTTCCTTGAAGGTTTGGGAGTGTTCGAAAGCTTTGTCTTCAATGTCAGAAATCCTTTCTTCTGCTTGCTCCATTCTCTTACTGAGGGATTCTACTGTGTTTCTCAGATCTTTGAGGGATGCAACTTCTTGTCTCAGTGTGTCAAAATCTTTGGTCATTTGCTCTTTGAATCCGTTGAATTCTTGAGATAACTTTTGGAATTCTAATTCAATCTTATTTGCTATCCAGATCCTGAATTCAATTTCTGACATCTCAGCTATTTGTTTGTGCATGGGATCTTGTGCTGTTTCTGCCCCATTGATCCTTGGGGGAGTTGATCTACTCTGATTATTCATATTGCCAGAATTTTTCTGTTGATTTCGCCTCATGATTGTTTTTCCCCGTCACCTCTGGCCGTACTCAGCATTGGGGAGGTGTCTCTCCAAAATTAGACCCCAGCAGGATCACTCTATTGTTGCTGGATGTTTGTACGGAGTGACACTGTGTAGTTCCTCTGGGGCTGGTCTAGCTAGGGAGTTCTGGTTGTGGAAGCAGCTCCGGTGTCACACCCGGATCCAGCAACAGGGCTGGGGGTGGTGCGCACGGTTCTGGGAGTACGTGGTGCTCTGTGACTTTGGCACAGAGAACCCAAGGCTCCAGCAGTCTCTGGCCAGGAGAAGGGCTCTGTGCAGAGGCAGGGAGGGCTCCAGAGGGCATGCAGCTACCAGAGTCCCTGGCCAGATGATCGGGCTGGTGTGGAGGCTGGGAGGTCACAGGAGGGAGAATGCAGGGTTGTGTGGCTCCAATAGTTCCTGGTCAGGGAATGCGGGGGCCCGGTGGGTGTGGGTCACTGGTCGGGAGTCACTGCACAGCTCTTATGGAGGTCTGGGCGGTGCCAAGCCCAGGAGTTTGAGGTTGCTATGAGCTGTGACGTCACGGCACTCTACCCAGGGCAACAGCCCAAGGCTCCAGTGTGCCAAAACCGCATCACTCTGTCCCTAAGGATTAAGGCTGTGAGGCAGCTCAGACCCCAACTTTATGCTGCTCAGTCACTAGGTTACTTCGTCCCGCCTGTTCCTTGCTCTGGGACCCTGAGGGCGGAGCTTGCTGGTGCAGTTCTTTCACAATGGCTTACTTTGCCCAGCTCAGTGGCTCATTGTGGAGTCCCTGACAATGCCCAGCATTCTCCACACTCCTGCTCAAGCTCTCCCCAAGGCAGCTCAACTGAGTGCCAAGTCCAAGAACACCAAAACAGTTCACAGGTAAGGCCTTTCCAGTTTGCAGTCTCACTGCTGCTTGTACTCACGGTTGCCTGTGTGATTAGGTCGATCGAACACACGCAGCCACTTGCCAGTTTTCCACTGTTTTTGTCCTCCTCCTGGGGTCCAGAAGTCCCTTGCTGGCTCCCTGTATCCTCAAAGGGATGACCATGGGCAGATCCCACTGGCCAGAGATGCCTGGAGTCTTGTTTCCCCAGACTCGCCGTGCCCAGTTGCAGGGAGGCTGTTACTCGGCTGCCATCTTTAATCCAAATCCTGTGTTTGTTTGTTTTAGATAGCACGCTGCGAGTAATTCTTGTCACCTATTGGTTGGTTGCTTTTAGATTGTTTCTCATGTTGAATGAGGTCAACTATCTACTGAGGAATAGTTTGGATGGGGGGAAAGGATATGGGTATTGAGCTAAGGCAATCTGAAGCTTCTGTGGAACCCCTTTGTCTTCAGTGTTAATTTATCAAATGGATAATACCTATATGGAGGCACCTATATTTGTGGAATATTTTCTTATTCACCTCTTGGTACTCTTGTGGGGAAAAGAGTCTCAATGTTGGTACTAGAAATAGTTACTGACATGCTTTTCCTTCAAAATATGTATCCCCTTGACCATGACTTGTCTCTAAATCTCATGGTGCCAAAGATCACTGGATGCCACAGCGTATTCATTCTACATAGCTAATATATTAAGAGAAGTAATTTGAAATTTAAAAAAATCTTTAAAAGAGAGATGTAAAGAACAAACCTTGTCTAAACCTTTTGTCTCCACTGAATGAAATCAGTGCTCTGGGTGGCCTTCTTTATCCTCTCACTTCCACGGTACTTTCGTACATACATGTAATTTGGCCAAAAATAAGAAGTCAGAAAGAATTGTGTGTTTAAAGTAGATTATAGTATAGAAAAGATGCTGAATGCCACAGAAAAAATGTTATGATTTTTATGAAATAAAAGCTTACTGTCTTTTAAAAAATTGCTAGATGCCCCTGAGGATGGTGAGTTTCAATTTTGAGGGCCTTCCAGCTCCTGTTCAAAGTCCAAGGTACAGTGTGTGCAGAATGGCTACACACCTGCTCTTTCTGTAGCAGAGTTCACAGTAATAGACATGTCTCATGTTTTGTGGCTTTCACCAGTGGTTGTTTTCTTCATCAAATTTTGATGCTATTTAATTTTTTTATTTATATCATTGTTTTCAATGGAGCTTAAGGAAAGAGAATGCAATGAAATGTCTCTGTCATCATAATTAGAAATCCTTATTTCCCTTTAGACAGAGTACTACGGGAAGTTGAAGGAAGGGCGGATGGGAGAAAGATGAGATGAAAGAAAGTAGAGTATGAAGGAAAGAGCTCTTGTCCCGGGGTCCAGGAATGCGCCTTCAGGGGTGGCTTTGCTATAAACCAGCTGGGTGGACTCCGGCAAATGCTTTCCCCTCTCTGGGCTTCTCTTAGCTCATGTGTAAAACGGCTGAATGAGGTGGGGATTTTACCTAAAGCTCCTGAGACGAGGGTCCTGGGAGTTCTTCAGGGTCAGAATAGGATCTTTGGGTGTGGTGGTTCCATAAATGGAGGTTCACGTGCTCTGCTCATTAACATGTCTGATATTGTCAAACACTTCCCATTTTTCCCAAGGACTTTTACATTTATTGACCTTATCCACATTAGAACTGAACATTGTGACAAGCTGGGGCCCTCTCAGAAAGCCGGATAGAAATATAAAGAAAACTCAGAAGTAGACCTTTTTTATCAACCAAAATAAGTTCAGGCAGCTCACTTTTACCTCTATAAAAATTGTACTAGAGACCAAAAACTCTGTGTGTGAGGCAATAAATTTCCCATAATGCAAGTTATTGTCCAGAAGAAAGGTTATTGTGTTAGTCTTTCATATCATTTCCCTGTATCACAAGGTTCCCAGAAGTAATTCTTAGTCATTCATAAAATGTTCCAGAGAACCCCTGGGATAGGGTAAGTTGCAGCTGTTTGTGTGTTGTAAGTACAGATGCCGCACTGCTACATCTACTAGTTTGATAAAATTGTCATGGTTACATAGGCCTCCTTCCTCAATTTTGTGCCGAAAAAACTCAGCTTATACTCGAGTATATACGGTATGTAGTCAATTGATGTTCAACAGTGGAGCTGAGACAATTCAATTGGGAAAGAATATTCTTTTCAACAAACAGAGTTGGGACAGCTAGATATCCATAAAGTTGGACTCCTTCTTCATACCACACATAAAAATTCTCTCTCAAAAGAACCTAAATGTAAGAACTAAAATTATAAAACTCCTAAAAGAATATAGAGAAATAAATCTTGACCTTGGATTTGGCAATAATTTCTCAGATACGACACCAAAAGCAAAATCAACAAAAGAAAAAATAGATAAATTGGACTTCATCAAAATTAAAAACTTTTGTCATTCAAGGACAGTCGAGAGATGAAAAGATAACCCACAGAATGGGAGAGAGTATCTGTAAATCATGTATCTGATAAGGCCTTGACATTCAGAATATATAAAGAGCTCTTACAACAGAAAGATAATCTAATCTTATGCCATGCCTGTGCCTCAGTGAGTAGGGTGCCAGCCCCATGTACCAAGGGTGACGGGTTCGAACTCGGCCCTGGCCAAACTGCAACAGAAAAATAGCCAGGTATTGTGGTAGGCACCTGTAGTCCCAGTTACTTGGGAGGCTGAGGCAAGAGAATCGCCTGGGCCCAGGAGTTGGAGGTGGCTGTGAGCTATGATGTCACAGCACTCAGGGCAATAAAGTGAGACTGTCTCAAGAAGGAAAGGAAGGAAGGAAGGGAGGGAGGGAGGGAGGGAGGGAGGGGAAGGAAGGAAGGAAAAGGAAGGAAGGAAAAAAAGAAAAGAAAAGAAAAAGAGAAAGAAAAGAAAAGAAAAGAGAAAGAAAGAAAAGAAATGTCCTGAAGAAGCAAATCCATAAAGGCAGAGAATAGGTAAGTGATTGCCAGAGCCTGTGTTGTGCTTTTTGAAATAGAAAGTGCATGAGGACACTCTAAGATTCCAAAGTAAGGTGAGTTTATTGAATGGGCAAGATTATATAAGAGATTAGAAAGCAAATAAAAATTACACAGAAGAATAGAAAATAAATATAAGGTTAGTGAGGGAGAGGAAGTTATATTAGGCTTTCCAACTACCATGAAGTCTGTTCATAAGCCAATAAAGTGTTACAGAGGCGGTGCCTGTGGCTCAGTGAGTAGGGCACTGGCACCATATACCAAGGGGTGGCTGGTTCGAACCCGGCCCCGGCCAAAATGCGACAAAAAAATAGCTGGCCATGGTGGCAGACACCTGTAGTCCCAGCTACTCGGGAGGCTGAGGCAAGAGAATCATCTAAGCCCAAGAGCTGGAGGTTGCTGCGAGCTGTGACGGCACAACACTCTACCAAGGGCGACAAAGTGTTACTGTCTCTAAAAAAAGAACAAAGAGAAAGAAAAGTGTTACATACACCTATCACACACTCACAAATCCGGGAACACCTACATCTGGGCTCACAAGCTGGGAAGTCCCAATAACAGCCGACCAGAGTCCCAACTGGAATAGGTCTCAGCCAGTGGGTCCACTCCATGGGTGTGACTTCAAGTCTCTGCTCTGGGGGCTTCCCTCTTTTATTGCTCAAAAGAATAATGTAGAGGTGGTTGTGTACAACTCAACCTGGGCATGTTTATCATCCCTTCTGGGAAACTAGCCAAGTTTCCCTGAAGCGAATAAAAAACAACTCCCAGACACCCAGATCCTCAAGGACACTTGTTTAAGAGACCTTGGCTTTCTTTTTTTTTTTTTTTTTTTTTTTTTTTAGAGACAGATTCTCACTTTATCATCCTCATAGAATGCCATGGTGTCACAGCTCACAGTAACTTCCAACTCCTGGGCTTAGGCGATTCTCTTGCCTCAGCCTCCTGAGTAGCTGGGACTCCAGTCGCCTGCCACAACGCCCAGCTATTTTTTTTTGTTGTTGTTGCAGTTTGGCTGGGGTGGGTTTGAACCCACCACCCTCAGTATATGGGGCGGGCACCCTACCCACTGAGCCACAAGCGCCGCCCAAGAGACCTTGGCTTTCATCCTGAGAACAGCAAGAGGTGCCAAGGTCAACCAGTAAACAAAGATGGAGTCTGTCATGCTAAGTTTGGTCAACTTTCCTTATTTTGTGGATAGCCTGGGAGGAGGGGCAATTGGGAGAGACTCCTACTGAGGTTTATTTAATGGTGAAACTGTTGTTTGTTTGGGGCTGATGAAAATGAGCCCCCCTAAAAAAGAGAGAGAGAACTCCACACATTGAAATAGTGCCTTTAAATGGATGAATTGAATGGTGTGTGAATTATATCACAGTAAAACTATTATGTAAAAAATGATAACACATGCTCATTGTAAAAACAGCATGGAGCAATATCAAGTGAAAAAAATGAATGCCTCCCTTCATTATTTCCCTATCCACTCCCTCAGAGAGAGCTGTTGTTAATTAGTTGATGTGTTAATTTTCTATACCTTCCATACTTTATAAATAGAGATTTACATATAAGCACAGATCATACTATTCCATAATAAAAGTGCTTCCTGGCCTTGATAAAAGAATCATTAACCATCATAAAACAAATAAATCCCCACTGCCACTCACCATGGCCATACATAAATAATGGGAGCAATTCAATTATAAATTTATTTATTTACTTTTTATTTATTTATTTATTTTTTGAGATTGAGGGATAAACTCATGATAGCTACAGGTGAAGGCTGCAGACTACTGGACTCCAGCCAAGCTGCCTCCTGAGCTACAGGTGAAGGCTGCAGACTACTGGACTCCAGCCAAGCTGCCTCCTGGCCCTTGTAACTGCAACTACACTGCCAAGTTCTGAGCCTAAACCTTAAGTCACTGGCAGCTTCTACCTCCTCGCTCTCAGCTCCCTGTTCTGCAACATCACGACCACCATGCTGGAGAGGCCAGCCTCAGATGAACACAGTCTACCAGCCACTACTGTAGGTGTTGGGCCTTGTGAGTGAGCCATCCAGCACTCTCTCCAGATAAGCCCACCTGTCAGCTGAATACCACCGACTGACGTTGGTCTATTCTCTGCGGGCCAGAAGAATCACACTGACCCACAAGATCATGAAACATAACAAGTGCTTTCAACTCACTAAGGTTTGGAATTTGTTAGGTGACAATAGATAACTACACAATTCCCTCTTCTCAAAAGTGATTTAATGGGCCACGTAGATATATACAAAATTCTCACCTATGAAACATTTTCTAATATTATGAGTTACTAAAACAATTATATACTATTCCATTGCTAAAAAACACACAATAATTATATAAATGCTGGAAGAATGGGGGACGAAGACCCCATTCTTGGCAAAGGAAAGCACCCCCAGAAAAAAAGGAAAACTAAAAAGTAAGCTGAGTGAGTCAGAACAAAGAAAAGTCAGCTAGTTTACATTGAAGCCAGCCATTGCTAGTGAGCTTCCTGCCTTTTCTGAAATTCTAGCTTGTTGGGGATACAGCTTACACACACCCTGCTGTGTCTGTGAGCACTCTGAGGAGAATGATGGTCATAGAAGAGGCTAGGACAAGTCCTAAGAAAAGATCCATCCTCTGGGTCATTTCCTGCCCTTGCCCATTAAACAGGCAAAGCGGATACCCACTGTGGAGATTTACATTTGCCTGGGGCAGAGACCAAGGAAGTAGCTGAAGCTCTGAGACATGGACAGAAGAGCTTATATCCCTTATGGCAGAGGAAGATCCTTTGTGGTAGTGATGGGAGGAAAATGTCCATAAATTAATTTTTTTCAATTCAAAATAAATTTATTCTCAGATTTTGTCAACACAGAAATACCTTCCTCGGAGTGCTTTAAATCTTCCTTTCATTTTTTTTTTTTGAGGTAGAGTGCTATGGCATTATAGCTCACAGCAACCTCAAACTCTTAGGCTCAAGCGATCCTCTTGCCTCAGCTTCCCAAGTAGCTGGGACTATAAGTGCCCACCACAACGCCCAGCTATTTTTAGAGCTGAGGTCTCACTCTGGCTTGGGCTGGTCTCAAACCTGTGATCTCAGGCGATCCACCCGCCTTGACCTCCCTAGTGCTGGGATTACAGGTGTGAGCCACTGTGCCTGGCCTGCTTTAAATCTTTCAATTAACTCTAACATCTCTTGCTTAAAATTTCAATTGCAATGCCTATATTCCCAATGATAATTTTTTTGAGGCAGGGTCTTGCTCTGTTGCCCAGGGCTATAAGTGCAGTGACATTATCATAGCTCACTGCAACCTCAAGCCTCCTCCTGTCTACTGAGTAGCTGGAACAACAACATGTGCCTGGCTAACTTTTTTTGTAGAAACAAGATCTTAGTCTTTTGTTGTTGTTGTTGTTGTTGTTCAATAAAGTTTTATTTTTCCAAATACCGTATATACTCGAGTATAAGCTGAGTTTTTTCGGCACAAATTTTGTGCCGAAAAACCCGAACTCAGCACAAATTTTGTGCCGGAAAAACTCGGCTTATACTCGAGTATATACGGTATATGATTGGTTGGACCTGTAAAAAAATTTTAAAAATAGTCAAAACTATAGCCTTGTAAAGGGAATGTGTACTTCTTCCTCAGTTCCTGCTCACCCTGTTCATGCCTCTTCACCAGCAGCTGGGGCATCACCCTTGGTATTTCTGGTGTAAATTACTTGAGCTCTGTGCTTTGAAACCAGTTTGATAAGTCCTTTACTAAGGAGCTCCTGAAGGGCTGCCCTGGCCAGGGAACCTTGAATCTTCAGTCTCTCAGAGACCACAGCTGGAGTGATAAGCTTATAGTTGGGAACTTCCTTACAGAGTTTGTCATATGCAGCTTTGTCAAACAAGACTAGGTTGTCGGGCTTGTCCCGAACTTTGCCTTTGGGCCACTTCTTCTGTTTGGTCTTGCCTCCAGATTTGTTCACTGGGTCTTTGTTTTTCTTGGCTGACATCTTTCCTGCATCTTGCTTCTTCTTGTCGTCCTTGGGCGGCACTGCAAAGCTCGCAGAGGAGCTGCCACCACCGCAGCCTGGCTAAGATGTCGGACCAGGCTGGTCTTCTTTAAAATTTCAGATTAATATGAGAGTACAAGCAATTAGGATACATTTGTTAGATAAAGTTCAAGTTGTAGTTGAGCCCTTCACCCAGGGGGTGTGCTATATTCCTTTCTAATGCAAGTGCTTTTATGGTAAAATAATAATTTTTTTCTTCTGGGTAGATACCTAATAATGGGATTGCAGGGTCAAATGGAAGGTCTACTGTTAGCTCTTTGAGGATTCTTTATGCTTCTTTCCATAAAAGATGTATTTGCAGTCCCACCCAGTGGTACAAAAGTGTTCCCTTCCCTCCACATCCATGCCAGCATATGCAGAATCAGGATTTTGTAATATGGCCTAATCTCACTGGGGTTAGGACTCAGCAGTTCTCAACCTGTGGGTCTTCTCAACCTGTGGGTGGCAACCCCTTTGTTACAATGAAAATACATTGTGGCATTGGGAAGTTTGAAAACCACTGGGTTAGGGGATATCTCAGGGTGGTTTTGATTTGCATTTCTCTGATGATTGGGGACGACCATGAGCATTCTTTCATGTGTTTGCTGGTCATTCGTCTTTTTCAGACAAAGTTCTGGCTCTTGCCTGCTTATAAGTGAGATTGTTTGCTCTGGTTGATTAATTTGAGTTCTCTGTAGTTATCAGCCCTTTGTCAGATTGGTAACGTGCAAATATCTTCTCCCTTCCTGAAGGCTGTCTGTATACTTTAGTTGTTGTACCCTTACCCGTTCAGAAGCTTTTTAGTTTGATTATGTCCCATTCATTTGTTTTTGGTGTTGCTTAAATTGCCAAGGAGGTCTTCTTCATAAAATCTTTTCCCAGGCCAATATTGAGAGTTTTTCCCACACTTTCTTCTAGAATTTTTATCATTACTTGTATTAAATTTAAATCTTTTATCCAGCAAGAGTCAATTTTCCTAAGAGGTAAAAGACATGGGAACCAGTTCTCCCAGCACCGTTTATTTAATAGGGATTCTTTTCCTCAATATATGCTTTTGTTTGGTTTATAGAAGATCAGATGGCCATACATGACTGGGTCCATCTGTATGTTCTCTATTCTATCCCATAGATCTAAATCTCTATTTTTGTGACTCAGGCTGGTGTTGAACACCTGGCCTTAAGCATTCCTCTCACCTTAACCTCCCAAAGTACTATGATTATAGGCACGAGCCACTGCACCCAGCCCCTTCAGTTATAAATGAGCGCCTACAGTGCCCCGGGCCTCCACGCCTGGGTTGTCACCTGGGGCTCATGTTTGAAACCACTTTTCGTTTTCTGCCCATAGTGTCTTACTACTGGAGACAAATCAGCTGCCTGTCTCTTTGAAATGTCTTGCCAGAACAGCCCACATGAGGAATCAGCCAACTGATTTGTTGGCTGCAAATCAGTGTAGTGGCATTAACCCTTTCCTGTGTGTGTGTGGGGGGAGTGACCCTGTGTCACAATGAGGTGACAGAAAGGGGGTCTGAAAAGAGCACCTAGGAGCGTGGTGCCCGTAGCACAGTGGTTACGGTGCCAGCCACATACACCAAGGGTGGGGGGTTTGAACCCAGCCCGGGCCAGCTAAACAACTGCAACAAAAAAATAGCCAGGTGTTGTGGCAGGCGCCTGTAATCCTAACTACTTGGGAAGCTGAGGCAAGAGAATTGCTTAAGCCCTTGGATGGCACCTGTGACTCAGTGGGTAGGACGCTAGCCCCATATACCAAGGGTAGTGGGTTCAAACCCTGCCCTGGCCAAAGTGCAACAAAAAAATAGCTGGGCGTTGTGGCGGGTGCCTATAGTCCCAGCTACTTGGAAGGCTGAGGCAAGAGAATTGCCTAAGCCCAGGAGTTGGAGGTTGCTGTGAGCTGTGACGTCACGGCACTCTACCCAGGGCAACATATTGAAACTGTCTCAAAAAAAAGGAAAAAAAGGGACAGCACCTGTGGCTCAAAGGGGTACACTGGCCCCATATGCTGAAGGTGGTGGGTTCAAACCCAGCCCCGGCCAAAAACTGCAAAAAAAATAAAATAAAATAAAGATTTTCAGGCGGCGCTTGTGGCTCAGTGAGTAGGGCGCTGACCCCATGTACCGAGGGTGGTGGGTTCAAACCCAGGCCCGGCCAAACTGCAACAAAAAAATAGTCAGATGTTGTGGTGGGCGCCTGTTGTCCCAGCTACTAGGGAGGCTAAAGCAAGAGAACCACTTGAGCCCAAGAGCTGGAGGTTGCTGTGAGCTGTGACGTCATGGCACTCTACCAAGGGTGACAAAGTGAGACTCAGTCTCTAAAAAGAAAAAAATAGAAAAAAGAAAGAAAAGAAGAAGAACACCTAGGAATAAAAGGAACTTAGGGGTGTGTGGTCAGGGTTACTGTAGGGGTGCTAATTAGGTTAGGTCATAGAAGGGTCAGGGCGATGCGAAAGGGCATAGAGTGAGCAAGTTCTGGTCAGGAGATGATCTGGACAGATGATTTAGGCCTGGAGCCTCCTTTGAGTGTTAACTTGATGACTATACAGATGCTGGAGCCTGCCCAGAGTGGAGTTCTAGTCCTCTCAGGCTTAACAGGACCAAGAATAAAGAAAACTTGCTTAGAAACAGCCGGGGCTTAGTGGGCCCAGCAAGTAAAGGAGATTTTCTGAGATTGGGACCTCAGGATGACCCTCCAGGCCATGAAGAGCATCACAGAGCTTGTATGAGGCCTGTTTGGAAAGTATCCAGGTGTCACGATGGTTTGCACAACATTGATGTAACCTGGCAACCAATGGGCACGTGTATACAATGGCAATATCAGCGTACTAACCAGGGGGCACTGGACACTATGGAGTGAGCAGGTGTGGCCGTCACACTTAAAATGACTGATGAGTTGAGCATCGAATGTGCGTTAAACTTTGCATTAAGCTTCAACATTCCACTGTGGAAACATTCAGATGATTCAGAAGGCTTTCAAGGATGATGCAATGAGTGTAGTGCAAGTGAAAGTACGACACAAACATTTGAGTGGCGGTGGAGAATCTGTTGATAGTGACCCATGTTCTAGAAGAGTGCCCTGCAATAAGCAGAGCACCCAAGAAGGCTGGGCGTGTGCAAGTCAGGTTCAGAGACGCTGGAGAACTGGGTGAGGTCCCAAGGTGCCTACTTTGAAGGGGACTAAGGCGGCATTTTCCCATGGACAATGTTTTTGTATCTTATATCTTCTTCAGTAAATGTCTCTGTTTTTCATATGCATGGCTGGATACTTTCCAGACTGACCTTGCATTTTAGGGAGAGTAAAACTCCTAAACATCCTGTTGGGAATCCTCCCAGCCCTGGGCAGCTTCTCCTCAGCACTCACCATGAGGAAGGGAGCTGAGGGTCCCTTCATCCACACAGGATTCTCTCATCCTGAAGAGAAGTGAGTGTATATGGAAAATATTCCAAGATAAGGCAAGTGGCTGACATGTCTCTTTCTAGAAAACTCTGAGTGGTTTCTATGTGAGTTTGTTTGTGTCCAGGCTCAGACTGAAGAATCTTCACTGTGTTTCACTTCTTGTGCCAGATGCTGTTGGACGGCACCTGCAGGGTGGGGTGGTGCTCACATGGCAGGCCTCTCATGTTGACCGAGTCACGTACTTTAAGTGCCTTCCATCATAACTAGCCAGTGTAGCTGCTCAATAAACTATCAGTCCCTCCCATTTTTCTTTTCTTTTTATTTTTACGGGGTGATGGAAACAGAGTTCATGAATCTCCTTGATCTCCAAATTCTTTAAGCAGCATCATGTCAACAATTCCTTTGAATTATCTTTGAAACTAGTAATATTGCAAAAGTTCTTTGGCCTTCTAGTCTTAGGAATTAGTCTGACTTCATGGTTTCTAATTTGGAAATTAGTCTTTCATTGACCCCAAGTTCAGACTTAACACTCACTGAGGGCCAGCCCTGGGGGACGACTTGGGGCACAGAAGGCTGATGTGGTACTAGCCACTGCAGAGGTGTCCTGGGCTCTTCTGGTGGAGGTGGGTTCTGCTTTCTCAATCAGGGCTGTGCTGAGAGTAGGGACCAAATTGGTAAGCAGAACAGTCCCTCAGGGAGCTCTCAGCCTAGAGAGGAGGTGAGGACTCATGGTACCATGAAGTGCAGAGATGGAGCTCAAGGGCAAGCGCACAGAAAGATCTCAGAAGAGAGATTCTTCCTTTAGCCTGAGATTTAGGGAGAGTTCTCTACAAGGTGAAGACTGTTCTATGGAGACTGAGCCAAGACGTGAATGAGTGAAAGGAAGGCTGGAGGAGAGGCAGAACACTGTAGCTAGAAGACCCCAAAGTATCAGAGGCCACAAGATGCACCGTGTGAGCGTGGAGGGATGGTAGAGCAGAAAGTACAAGACAGCTGTGTAAAATGAGGCATTGCTCTCTTACGAGCCATCTCCTTTTAGTTGCCACCTTGTCTGCGTTTAAGTGAAACATTATCGGCAGCCTAAAAATCTTAATAGCTGACATATAGCAGATTTTTACTCTGTACCCAACACTGTTCTACGTGCTTTAAATGTATTAACTTATTTAATTCTCATTTCTATGAATAGATGGTTATTGTTCCCATTTTACAGATGAGGAAACTGATACAGGGAGAGTGTAAGTCCTAGTGAGACTTAGGGCCACGTGGTCTGTCATCTCTACATTAACCTATACCTGTCCCCTCTCCATCCAGACTAACTAGAGTGGTATTTGGTAAATACAGGAGTTGGTCTTTAGGCAGGTACAGGAGAATTGCTTAGGGCTTTTGTTAAAACACAGATACCTAGGCTCCACTGTCATCCTCCTGAATCTAATGGTTTGTGTGATCAAGAATCTGCATTTTTGGGGGGGATTTTTTTTTTTTTTTTTTTTTTTTTTTTTTTTGGCACCTGTAGCTCAGTGGGTTGGGCACTGGCCACATACACCGAGACTGGGGGGTTCGAACCCGGCCTGGGCCAGCTAAAACAACAATGACAACTGCAACAAAACAATAGCCAGGCGTCATGGCGGGCGCCTGTAGTCCCAGCTACTTGGGAGGCTGAGGCAAGAGAATCACTTTAGCCCAACAGTTTGCTATGAGCTGTGACACTCTACCCAGGGCCACAGCTTGAGACTCTGTCTCAAAAAAAAAAAAAAATCTGTTTTTATTTACAAACTTTCCAGGTGAACCAAGGTATAGTGATGACTGTGGAATCCCTGGGCTGCAGTCTCTGAATTGCAGTTCCAAATTCCTACAAGAGAAAAACATACCGACAGGTCAGGTGACCCATGATGGCAAATATACTGGGTCTGTTGCTTAGGAGAACAGAGATGGGAGCAAGCTTTGTGACAAGGGAGCAGGGGGAGATTCTCTAAGAAAGGACCATGGGGCGCTGGCATGGCAGCTGGGAGGCCGAGGTGGAAAGATACCTTGAGGTCAGGATTTCAAGACCAGCCAGAGCAAAAGTAAGACCCCCCACCCCACCCAATCTCTATTAAAATAAATAGGAAAATTAGCTGGGCATAGTGGCACATGCCTGCAGTTTCAGCTACGTGGGAGGCCTCATGAGGCAGGAGGATTGCTTGAGCCCAGGAGTTTGAGGTTGCTGTGAGCTATGACACCACTGCATGCTAGCACAGGGGACATAGCAAGACTTTGTCTCAAAGAAAAAAAACAAAGGACTGTGGGGATAAGTCCTTTCTCTAAGAATCTCATGGCACCTGATATTTGGGGGGGGGGTGGTGATTTCTGTGTGTGAAATGGAATGGAACCCCAAAGTGTTCCATTCCCTTACCCAGTGTAAAAATAATACAACCTTAGCTCTGACCTCAGTTACTTCTTTTTTTTCCTTTTTTTTTTTTTTTGAGAGACAGAGTCTCACTATGCCATCCTGGGTAAAGTACTGTGGCGTCACACCTCATAGCAACGTCAAACTCTTGGGCTTAAGTGATTCTCTTGCCTCAGCCTCCCAAGTAGCTGGGACCACAGGTGCCCTCCACAATGGCCGGCTATTTTTGTCGTTGTTATTGCTGCAGTTGTCATTGTTGTTTTAGCAGGACTGGGCTGGGTTCGAACACGCCAGCCTGGGTGTACATGGCCAGTGTCCGGTTATCCACTGAGCTACAAGCTCTGCCCATCCTCTGTCTATTCTTATTTCATTGTTTTGGAACCTTGTTTGCTCGAGATTCTCTCATTAGAAACGACAGAAACGTCCACTGAACTCTCCCCATCCCATCAGTGCCCTTCCTCTCTCTCTTCCTACTCCAGTACTATTAACATGCGCCATCCCCAGGTCCTACCTCATCTGTTGTTCATTCCC
>CAUYPK010020873.1:0-29049 GCA_963574355.1 Loris lydekkerianus | reverse complement strand
ACCATTTCTTGAAGCTTTTCTTGAATTAAAAATAAACGAAAAAATATGCATTTTTTACTTTTTAATAAAATGACGTGGCAATTTAAAACAAATTTTAAAATTAAATTTGTTTAATCCATTTAAAAAAAAAATGGTTGCATATATTTGTTTTTTCTCCCCTATTAGATTGTTAGCTCCTGGTCGACTACACAGAGCTGTTTCGGCTTCTTGGCATGGCTCCACAAACCTAGCATAATAAAACACTAGTCACATATTTAGTCACCTGAACTGAAGTTCTTGGAATGTTGAGTGCTTTTCTCTTTTTAAGGGATTCTATATCATAGAGAAATGAAAAAGAATGAAGAAGTCAGATTTTTTTCAGCATTTCTTATCCTTTAGGGTTATAAAAATGAATTTTTATTCTAGGGGATGTGGTTTAATTTTTGTTCTATAGTATTTTAATCATTACATAATATCTGTATACATGTTGGGTTAGATATGACCTTTTGTTGCATGCACTGAATGTATAATGAGCATAATTTTCTTAAAATTGTATATCTTCCAAGCTAAGGTTCTGTAATGAATATAGGAATGCCTGTGAAGAAATGGGAAATCACATGAAAAATAAGATATTTTTATTAATTGAATCTGAACTGTTTTTAAATGAATTTGAACTCAGACCTAAAAAAAATATCTAAGCAAGGAAGTCAAATTTTGTTTGAAAGGCAAATTGTTACAGGAAGAGGAGACCCAACAGAGAGAAAGAGCACCCAAACACCACGTTTATAAGAGGAAGGGCTTTATTTACTAGACAGGAGCTTATGGAATAGAATTCCAAATGGCCGCGCACCCCTTCTGCCTTGGTCTTTCCCTTTTTATCGACAGTCAAAAAGTTCCAACCCATAGATATCCTTCTCATTGGTCAGTTTGAATCCAGCGGGAGATGCTATTCCAGCACCTACAGAACTACAGGATTTCACAGAACTTGGAAATTTCCAAGTTCCAGGAAGTTAAGTTTACAAATTCCCAAGAGATGAGTCACCATGGAGAGGACCCGCAGGTGTATCCTTGTGGTCTCCTTGAGAAGACCTGTTCTCCTAGACTTCACCCTTCTCAGGTATTCTTTCTCAGAAGGAGTGATTTTTTTCCCTCAAAAACAAAGGAAAATAATTGACCACTACATGGAGTTATTCTTTGAGAGAATCTTTTTTTAAAATATTAAAAACTCTAGTCCTGTGTGCCAGTATACAATAAAAGTATTATTTTAAAAATGGAGCATATAGGAAAGAGGAACATTACAAAGGATAAATATAATAAATAGCAACATAATAGAGTGTGGAAAGGGGATAAAAGCTGTGTCTGAGTAAAATAGAACAGGTGGGGTGATGTCACAGGGAAGGGAGTAGAGAAATGTCTAACAATAAAAATAAAAAGAAGAAAACATTGATAGAATAGAAAACAAAGGTAAGAGGAAGACAGTTTATAGTAGGAAATTTGGAAGAAAATGAATCAGAGAAAACATGGTTTAGACTAAAGCATTTGATATGCTCCAACAAGTAATGATACAGAATGATCACTCAAGACAGCAATTGAAAAAGCTAATTGTCATCTGCCCTTAGAGAAATTACTGAGTATAAGACAAAGCCTTACCAGAAGCCACTTGGACAAAAGATTACCCTCAGGCATCACACCCATCCTGTGCTTGAAATTGCCAGCTTTAAAATCATTCTTTGGGTTAAGATTCTAAAAGTATCTTCTATCCAAAGAGTTTCTTGAGTTGGCTTCTCCTGCACTTCACTTTAATTGTGTATGCCTTATTTTGAGCAATAGTGGCGATGTGTTGTAATTAATGGTTTCAGTATCTGTGCTCCTCTCTTGACCTACGATTTACGTTCCTAAACCTAACAGTGCTTATTCCATGATGACATGTATCACATGGTAAGGCAGTACTGTATTTAATATTTGTGGTACTGGAGTCAGAAAAACTTTGGTTGAATTTCCTGCTCTGATCATTTCTTTTGTGACCCTGGATAAGCTTTCTAACCTCTCTTAGTCTCCGTGTTGTCTTTTAAAAGCCAGGGATAATAAGCAAAAATAATAATTTCTAATGATATTATGAAGGATTTATGTAAAATAATGCATTCCTGTGAAAATATGTCAGTTCATTCAGATGTTTTAGACCTCAATCTATGGAAAAATACAAAAGGAACAGGACTAGGAGTTGAGAAATGAGTGTGCTATTTTGGGTTCCTGCACTGAATTATTTTTTATTACTGGCAAGTTACTTAAGGCTCCTGTTTTTTGTTTTTTGTTTTTTGTTTTTTTTCTCCTATTTCCAACAAACATTGTCAACGTATTGGTTTCTTACATTCCCTATGTAACCACTGTGTTTAAAAAGAGGGAGAAACCTAAATGGAGATTGGAGCCTCTTAGAGTGAAATAGCTAGGAAATGCCAGGTGTTGCTATGGCTATCTCAAAAATAGCCAATTACAATTGTTACCGTTTTTTGAGGGCTTTCTTATAATGTGTCCAGGCATTAGGCCAAGTATTTTATTTATAGTTCTCTATTTTTAGTCATGTATAAGCCAAGGCTGGTTGGTCACTGGGTAGGCTTGCAATGACAGTATTCAGGAATGGAATTCAGTAGCCTGGAAGAGGATGGCTCTATTCTTTAGTAACATGTTTTGTTTTCTTATACATTGTTCTCATCTTTTTTCCCCTTCCCATACTGTTCTTCTAGATGTTTTTCCTTTATTCAGTGAAATATAAAGAAGAATATACCTTCAGCCATTATGTGAAGTCTTATGTCATGTCTGGAAGCTAGTTCATGGGAAAAGCTATAAAAATTGAAACACTAGTTGTATAAAAATAGCCATAAGTGCCTTCTTATTAGAGTGAGGTTATGGTGTTGCAGGAAGACAAAACCCAATGGAGAGAAAGAGTACCCAAACACCACATTTATAAGAGGAAGGGCTTTTTTCACTAGCCAGAAGCTTATGACATAGAAGAATTCCAAATGGCTGCGCTCTCTGACTGCCTTGGTCTTTCCCTTTTTATTGACAGTCAAAAAAGTTCCACCCTACAGGTACCCTTCTCATTGGCCAGTTTGAATCCAGTGGGAGATGCTATTCCCGCCCACACAGAACTACAGGATTTCACAGAACTTGGAAATTTCCAAGTTTCTGGAAGTTAAGGTTACAAATTCCTAAGAGCTGAGTCACCATGGATAGGACCCTGCATGTGTATCCTTGTGGTCTCCTTGAGAAGACCTGTTCTTCTAGACCTCACCCTTCTCGGCTATCCTTTCTCATTGGCTGAGGTATAATTAGTAGTAACACATATATTAGCAATTAGAAAGCCAAGAGAATGGAGACATGAACAAAAGACCATCTGTTATGAGAGAAATATCCAACCCTGAAAATCAGTAGGCAATGGATGCTCTCTATTTGAAACATAATAAAAAGGAATGCCTTATAGCTTGCAAAAAATATTCTTGGGAATCCCCCTTAAAGAGCTACACAGTTATAGCAAAGTTCTGATTTTTAAAAAATTGAACTAGAAATAAAAACTGGCAACAGTTTTCTTCTAACCTTATCCTGATGTTCAGGGACTCCCTGAAAAGTAATTGTGGAATTCAACTGTTCATTTTTACCTAAAATGATTTCTGGTTATGAGTCAAGTAAAGTTTGAATTTCAAATATAACTCATTTATGAAATTCACATAAAGGATGTTCGGTTTGCCTCCTGCTGTAGCAGACCAAGAAGAATCCCAGAGTACCTTGGAGTTCAGGGGAAATGTCCCACATTTGGGAGCCAAAGAAACCTGAGTATTAAAGTTCTGCCTTCCCCATCTAATGTGTCTCTTGCAGCCCTAGGCGGTTTTTTAACCTAATTAAAATTCATTTTCCTTCTCTATAAAATGGAGGTAATAGTGGTTCCTAGCTCATAGAATTATCGTGAGATTTAAAGAAAATATTGTAGTTAAGTTTTTAGCATAGTGCTGCAGCTGCTACAGTTTACAAGCTGGAATTCTGGACAGGGTGGACTTGAGAGGTATCCTGAATGATGGTCAAATATCTTTACCTAATGGAGGCAGATTGGCCTGAGATCTAGAAAATGAGGATTACTAACCTTAGTACTCACTGCATAGGGCTATGAGAATGCAAGTAGATGATGATATAGGTAAAACTTCACCGTGCCTGGCATGTATATATTAAGAACTCACAAAATTTTAGAAACTATTGAGATTTTTTTTTTTTTTGAACATTTTATTTTATTTATTTATTTATTTATTTATTTATTTATTTATTTTTGCAGTTTTTGGCCGGGGCTGGGTTTGAACCCGCCACCTCCGGCATACGGGCCGGTGCCCTACTCCTTTAAGCCACAGGCACCACCCAACTATTGTTATTTTTTAGCATAGTATCTGGCACCTATGCTACTGGTGGACTTATGAGGTGACTCAGCAAATTAGGCAGGCGGATAGAGGAGAGGTGAAAGAAATGGTGTCCCTTATATAATATAGATTAGATTTGGGTGAATGAGGACTTTATGCTAAATTAGGTGAGTAGGCATTCACTTAAAGATGTTCCATCCCTGCCTTAGCATACCCATTTATTTATTCATCATTTATCATGGTTATTGGAATAGTGTCAGCAAGTTTCTCAGACAAAGCCACACTGCAAAATCAGTTGGTCTCCTATTTCTCTTCCATTCTATTCTGACTACCAGGTCTAACTTGAGGAGGTAGACTTTTAATTATTTCCAGATAACCTATGTGAACATCCCAGAAATCACATGAGATGTTCGCAAATCAAATTGCTGACTTGCATCTAAATTGTAATGCAAGGTTATGGCCTTGAACACAACTGCCATTTCAGTCCCCTTAGTGCTTATTCTTTCAGCAGGACCATGGAGGTCAGTTTTAGGGGATGCTATGACTATAGGGCCATGCGCAGGGCTGTGTGGGGCATGAAAGAACACTGAGGAATTGCCTTTCACATTGTAATCCCCATGAAATAGGGTTAAGAGAAGAATCAAAAGCAACCTGTGATGTGGAAAGCCAGTTGTTAGGTGTGATGCTAGCAATTTGTGGGGAGCTGTGGAGCTTATGTAAGAGCTGGCTGGGGAACGGTGGACCTTTCCTCTGTTGGCCTCACTAGGTCACTTCTCAGTCTAACAGCAGTATAGGAATTCCTGAAACAACAGAGAGTGCGGGGGCCATCTCTGTACCCAGTCATTATTTAGTGCATAAGGAGATTCTCAAGAGATTTTTCTTAGGAGACCCAGATATGTATGATAGTGTTAATCCATTTTCTTTCTTTCTTTCTTTCTTTCCTTTCTTTCCTTTCTTTCCTTTCTTTCCTTTTTTGAGACAGAGTCTTACTCTGTTGCCCTGGGAGAGTGGGAGAGTACCCTGGGGTCATCATGGCTCCCAGCAACCTCAAACTCTTTGGCTGAAATGATCCTCTTGCCTAAGCCTCCCAGCGTAGCTGGGACTATAGGCGCTTGCAACAAGGCTAGGCTAGTTTTTCTAGTTTTAGTAGAAATAGAATCTCCATTTTCCTCAGGCTGGTCACAAACTCCGTGAGCTCAAGCAATCCACCCTCCCAGGCTAGGGTGCTAGGGTTACAGGCATGAGCCACCTCACTTGGCCTTGTGAATCTGTTTTCATTTGCCATGACTTCTTCCACTCTGCTAAGTTTGCTTGGCTTTGGGGAATTTTGATCATGACTATGTCTGAACTTCCTCAAAACAATGGGTGGGTATTTGTCTGTGACAAGGTAATTTGGGCCTCCTTTTCTTTGTCCTTTTTTCCTTCCTTTTTTTGTCATTTATTCAAACAGCAAATAATACTTAAATACAAACCCAACATATGACAGAAAGTCAGACTCTAGAATTGGAGATAAATAATGTCAGTCAAAATATTCATGGCCCTAGCCTTCAGTCAGACTCTAGAATTGGAGATAAATAATGTCAGTCAACATATTCATGGCCCTAGTCCATATAGTTACTATGTCAGTTTTCCTATCAACCTACAGCTGTAGAAAGTGTTAAGTGTATGGGGATACTTCCTAATCCAAGGCTCTGAATGTCTTATCCTTCACAAGATTTATGTCAGTTTTTATTTCCTATGAGAAGCCCCCCAAATCTAAATGAAATATATAATTAGATGCCGAATCTCATTTGTATGTATAAATTTATCTTTAACATGCAGATTAGGAACAGTATAGACAAAAGTTATTGAAATTCTTCTAAAAATAAGGAGCCAATGGTGGCGCCTGTAGTTCAGTGGGTAGGACACCGGCCACATCTACCCAGGCTGCTGGGACAGCTAAACAAAAATGACAACTACAACTAAAAAATAGCCAGGCACTGTGGCAGGCACCTGCAGTCCCAGCTACTTGGGAGGCTAAGGCAAGAGAATCACTTAAGCCCAAGAGTTCAAGGTTGCTGTGAGCTATGACTCCACAGCACTCTACTGAGGGCAACACAGTGAGACTGTGTCTCAAAAAAAAAAAGATAAGAAGTTTAGCACTTAGGAATATGAGGGGATATAAGAAATGTCAATGTTTCCAAAAAATTCACTTATTCTCATTGTGCTATCAAAGAAAATCAAGTAGAACCTGATTGTAATCTTTCACTTCTGGATACTCTGCTATTTTATTCAAGCGCTTCTCTTGTAAAGGATTCAATGTGCTAAACATACTTCTCTATGTCTATGAGGAGCTTGGACAAGAAGCAGAGGAAATTTTGAAGTTAACAGATGTCTTATTTAACACTCCAGGTTACTAGGGAAATAATAGAGTCTTTTCGTGGATAATCCAGGCTCCTTGGCTTTCAGCTCTGTAATTTTCATGGATATTGACCCCACAGGTAGTTGACATTAATGAATGCCTGTCAAATAGTGTGTGGGGGTGGCACCTGTGGCCCTAGGAGTAGGGCACCGGCCCCATATACTGGAGGTGGTGGGTTCAAACCTGGCTTTGGCCAAAAAAAAAAAAAAAAAAACTGCAAAAAAAAAAAAAAAAAGAAATTAGAAGAAATAAATAAATAGTGTGTGGGCAACATCGAAAGTTTTACCCACCAGTCTCCTCAGAGGTACAAACCTCCTCTCCCATTTTAGTGGCTCCTTTGGGGCTTCTAGAAGTATGTATTTAAATTTCAAATACCTGTTCTGAGAGGGCTGCATTACACAGTTCTCCCATGAAGGAGATGGTTAGTAAGCAAGTAGATTTTTTCCTGTGTAGGCCTCAGAAAAGGTTCAAATGTGCCTTTATATACTTGTGAAATGCCTATAGATGGATTTCTACAGTTTAAGGTCAGTGGATGCTGAGGGTACTGAATCTCAGCACTTCTTGATACCTGCTGTAGGCTGAGAGATATAAACATAAAAATGAAAACTTAAGGTCTAAATGAGAGGGAAATGGGTATAGAAAGGAAGTACCTAAGCCAATCCTTCCTTATTTGATAACTTTCTTAAACTGACCCTGTCCTCTTTTATGGAGCCCATCACAAGACAAGGATTAGAGTTACTGAGTTATTCCTCCACAGCAGAAAAAGCCTTTTGAAGTCTTAGAAAGCAGGAAGTTCGATTTTAGTTGTTTGTATCACTTGCTCTAGGTCTGGCCTGACATGTGGCAAATGTTAAGTAAATTCTGGATTTACTTTTTTTTTTTTTTTTTGCAGTTTTTGGCTGGGGCTGAGTTTGAACCCATGACCTCCAGCACATGGGGCCAGCGCCCTACTCCTTTGAGCCACAGGCACCACCCTGAATTCTGGGTTTAAAATTAAAGGAATCTTATTTCAAGTATCTGAAACTTATGAATCTTGTCTTATATTCTTTATTCTGGCCAAATTTCTTCTTATCAGATTTCTTATCTGACCCCTCTATATAAACTTGATTCATCATGCTCTAGCCTCTTGTTTTATTATGCTGTCTAGCAGTCATCACTATCTGAAATCATACTGTATGATTAATTCTTATTCTGTTTGTTGCCTGTCTTTCCTGGTAGAATCTAATCTTCCTAATAGCCTCGAGTCTGGTTTTATGTTCCCTGCTAAATCTCCAGTATCTAGAACAGTGTCCATCACAAATAGTATCTTAATAAATATTGGAGAGGACACCAAAAGCTTGAGGAATATTCTTGTAAATTGTTTTACCCCACTAGTATTTTTTATGTTTGGATTCTAAAGAATTGTATGTACATTTGGATGATAATATTAAACATAAAGATTTAGGGAAAGAAAAATCTCTCCTAATTCTTTTTTGGCCAGGGCTGGGTTTGAACCTTTCCCCTCTGGCATATGGGGCTAGTGCCCTACTCCTTTGAGCTACAGGTGCCACCTCTAATTCTTGGTTTGATTGTACCAAATAGTCTACAAGCAGTAAGAACGTTTAAAAAGTAGAGTAGAGCATTGAATAAGAAAGCTTCTTAGCAACATCAATGTATCATACTTTAATTTTATCAGGGGCAGGTAGCTTTTGTAAGTGCTTGTTTATTTCAAAGAGTATGGCATTCTTTGTATTAATTCACTAGTTAAAACCTTCAGCGTCAGTGAATTTTTCCCATTTCAATATCTTCATTTTCTGAGATATTTTCAAGGACAGTGACTTCATGCTGAGGATAGAGAATGTACTTGAAGAGCTAGCTGTATGTAGCGCACGATTAACTGAAACTCTGTGAAATGAGCCTCTTCATATATTGAGCAATTATTGTACTTGTTCAAAATAAGATTCTAAGGACATAAATAGTATTTTACAACCAAAAGAAGAGCATTTGCCTTGTTTTATTGTATGCCCTGCATCTAACGGGTCATTTAACGAGAACAGTCCCTTGTGTCAAATTCAAATTCTCATTTACCACCTTGCCTAGGCCAATAGCCTTCTGTATATCACATAGTTTTGTCTTGAAGCATTCTGGCAGTGGACAATATATATAGGGAGACTTACAATCAAATTCTGCTTTTAATCTTAAACTAGTCCTTAAACAGTCCTTAAACAGTCCTTTCATCTTTGAGGTTGTCTTTAAATGGTATATATGTGGCACTTTTCTTTTCTAAAGTTTACCCTCTGGATTCAGCTGTGATCACTATCAAGTACAGAGAGATATTAAGTTAGGCTTATGCAATGTTTAAAGTCACACAAGAGAAGATATTAATGTGTGATCATGAAATGAACAGAAATTATAGTGCAAAATTTGGTATGTAGAATAAGAGATAAAATAAGTGAGGATTGGTGGTAACAAAGATTGTGAAAATCAGATATTGCTGGCCTTGTGTGGGGCAAGTGGAAGTCTCTAAAATATTAAGTGGTTGAAGTCTGGGTGTGGTGGCTCACGCCTTCATGATCCTAGCACTCTGAGAGGCCGAGGAGGGTGGTTTGCCTTGAGCTCACAGTTTTGAGACGAGCCTGAGCAAGAACAATACCCTGTCTCAAAAAATAGGTGGGCGTTGTGGCAGGCATCTGTAGTCCCAGCTACTCTGGAGTCTGAGGCAAGAGAATCACTTAAGCTCAAGAGTTGCTGTGAACTGTGATGCCAGGGCACTCTACCTGAGGTGAGTAAATGAGACTCTGTCTCAAAAAAAAAAAAAAAAAAAAAAGATCAGTGGTTGAGCAGAGAATATTTTTTGTCATTCAACAAACCAAGGAAAAAAGTAGAATTGTTACAATTAACTGGAAACATTTACAACTTTCTATTCGATTTTCCTGTGAGATATAGCCTCTGGGAGGTATGCTGGGTAGTGTTCAGTAAAGGAAGACAGAATATTTATGTTGATAGAGAAGGGTCAGTTACAGATTTGCCAAGAGATTCTCATTAGTTGTTTTTCTATTCTTTCCAACTTCTGATTTGTGAGTCTAGTTGTTATGTTGTTTTTCTCACTTTTCCTTTGCTTTTCTTTATTAGCAATGATGATACCTGTTTTGGGGGGTAGTGTGAGGGGTGGAAATGCATTTTCTATGCCTGTTGATAGCAAGTCAGGGTTTTTCTTTCCCAATCATTTTCTCTGTGGTGACATTTGAAAGTGAACTGGCAGGGCTTTCCACTGTGTGCTGTAGAAGGATTATTATAAACAAAAACTCTTTTAAGATATGTTGTTTGGTTCCTACTTAGAACTATTATCAGTTTCATGCAGTCTTCTTAAGTATGATCAAGGAAGAAAAGAGAGGAGTTTCAAAACAATTTTCTGTAGTTCTCCCTATTGTATTATCACAGAAGGAAGTAAAACTTACTTTTTTATGAGAAGTAAATTCTTTAATATAATTTGATTTGAAAGCTTGTAGCTCTAATTATAGGCAACCATGTAATCAGGACCAATTTTTTTTAAACAGAATTGATCTGAAGCTATTACTTTTGTCCTCTAAATAATTAGGGTGCTGTACTTTCCTTAAGCAGTAAGTAGTCCAGACTTTGATACCTGTATATTTCTGGTCTGCCCCTAAATGTCAAATTAATCTTAAAAGCCCACAGGATTGGTGGCGCTTATAGCTCAATCGACAAGGGCATAGGCCACATACACCTAGGGTGGCAGGTTTGAACTTGGCCCAGGCCTGCTAAGCAATAATGACAACTGCAACAACAACAACAAAAAAAAATAGCTAGGCGTTGTGGCTGGTGCCTGTAGTGCCAGCTACTTGGGAGGCTGAGGCAAGATAACTGCTTAAGCCCCAGAATTTGAGGTTGCTGTGAGCTGTGATGCCACTGTACTCTACCTAGAGTGACAGCTTGAGACTCTGACTCAAAAAAAAAAAAAGCCCAGAGAATTAACGTTGAAAATCGTTCCACATTTTTTTACTTATCATGAATATTGCAATGTACCCTTCTTTTCCTCTTTATGGGATGGGGCTGTGAGCTTTATTTGGTTCTTAAAGCACCACAGCGCCACTTTGCTCACATGATGAAACTTAACAAGATTCTGTTACTTCAAAATAAAATAGTGAAAATAACATTGAGAAAAGATGTTCATATAGTTCTTTAGAAGACAAAATCATTTATCAATAGTTGTGTTTCTTGTCATACCTCCCTTTTCAGAAATCCATTCATACTTGGCAAATGGTATTTTATAAACAAAAAGAGTTGTTTTAAATAACTGCAGCTGTTTCGGTGCTCAAGGTAGGAAAAAGAAAAGGCAGCTGGTTTGTTTAAGGAAACACATTAATTAGTCTTTCAGTTACTAAAGAAAGGTCCTAAGCTGAGGGAAAGATTTAAACAAATAGGAGGTAAATTAATCTTCTATATAAGAGAACATTATTTTGAATTTTCCACCAGCCAAAGATACAAGAATTGGGACCAGAAATCATTGGAAAAGCATTAATGAGAGAATGGGCTGCAGGATGGTGGTAGCTGACCAGTACTGGAATATGCCTATGATATGAACTGATGTCTGATCATAATTTTTTTTTTTATTGTTTGAGATTCATTGAGTGTACAAAGAATTAGTTTACACTGATTGTGGTTGTTAGGTAGTCTCCTTTGTAATTGTGTCCTGCCTCCCAAGAGGTATGCCATACACCATGACCCCCCATCCCCTTCCTGCTTCTCTTCTCCACAATCCCTCATTCCCCTTGCCCACCCCTTGTATTAGCTCATCTGCTGCCTTCATATTAGAACTGAGTACATTGGATTCTTGCTTCTCCATTCTTGTGATGCTTTACTGGGAAGAGTGTGTTCCACCTCCATCCAAGTTAATACCTGGTCGTAAATTTTTACATTTCTTGGTTTGTGCAAGAATCCTCTTCTAGGGCGGTGCCTGTGGCTCAAAGGAGTAGGGTGCTGGCCCCATATGCTGGAGGTGAAGGGTTCAGCCAAAACTGCAAAAAAAAAAAAAAAAGGAATCCTCTTCTATGAGGACAACCTCTAGGGAAAGTCTATTACAGTGTAAATATCCCTTATCCAAAATCTGAAATCCAAAATGGTATTCAGAGCATTTCCTATGGGCATATGTTGGTGGTCAAAAAATTTGGGATTTTAGAACATTGTGAATGTCAGATTTTTAGATTAGAATTACTCAACCCATGCATGCAAAAGCATTGTAGTAGTGGTAGATACCTTAAGGAGTCAGGCAGGATGGGTTGTGTGTGCATATCTGCATTTTGAAGTAAGTCAATGTAGAGAAATAGTGGTTATCAGGAGTAATGATGGAACAGTTGATCAGTTGATCAAGAATTGAGCAGGAGGCTGGAATCAAGAACTAAAGATAATAACAAAGACCAGGAAATACAAGAGACTATTGAGGAAAGTGCTGGATTTCCTTCATTTATATAAGAATAAGGATTTCAGCTGATACCTTTAGATATTAAAAGGCAGAATGAACTCAGAAGGGTAGAGGACTAGGTGAGGGAAGAACATAAAAACACACACACATACCCGGAGCATAGTAAATTTATGAATATTTGTTCATTCGGCTTTTACTTTTTTTTTTTTTTCCGAGATAGAGTCTCACTGTGTCACCCTGGGTAGAGAGCCCTGGCGACACAGCTCACAGCAACCTCAAACTCTTGGACTCAAGTGATTCTCATGCCTCAGCCTCCCAGGTAGCTGGGACTACAGGCACTCACCACAATGTCCAGCTATTTTTTTTTTTTTTTTTTAAGAGACAGAGTCTCACTTTGTCACTCTTAGTAGAGTGTTGTGGCATCACAACTCATAGCAACCTCCAGCCTTGGGCTTAGGCGATTCTCTTGCCTCAGCTTCCAAGTAGCTGGGACTGCAGGCACCCACCACAACACCCAACTATTTTTTTGTTGCATTTTGGCCGGGGCTGGGTTTGAACCCACCACCCTTGGTATATGGGGCCCTGTGCCCTACTCACTGATCCACAGGCGCCGCCTCCAACTATTTTTTTGTTGCAGTTGTCATTGTTGTTTAGCTGGCCTAGGCTGGGTTCAAACCCATCAGCCTGGGTATATGGGGCCCACACCCTACCCAGTGAGTGACAGGCTCTGCCTAGCTTTTACATATTTTTAATTCTTGTACTTGGTCAGTTTTGCTGTATTTAAGTAAAGTTATTCAAGATCTGTTTGTATGAGCCAAGCTAGGTGACTCACGCCTTAATCCTAGCACTTTGTGTGGCTGAGGCAGGTGGATTGCTTGAGCTCTGAGGTGTGAGACCAGCCTGAGCAAGAGTGAGACCCTGTCTATATTAATAATAGAAAAACTGAGGCAAGAGGATCACTTGAGCACAAGAATGAGACTCTGCTTTTAAAAAAAAATGTAGCCAGGTATAGGGGCGGTGTCTATAGTCCGAGCTACTCAGGAGGCTAAGGCAAGAGGATTGCTTCTGCCCAAGTGTTTGAGGTTGCTGTGAGCTATGATGCCATGGACTCAACCAGGGATGACAAAGTGAGACTCCATCTCAAAAAAAAAAATAATCTTTTTGTACCATCTTTATATTTTGCTTGAGCGTTACAGTTTATATTTTAGATTTTATGAAGTGTGGTTATTTTTTTCTTAAGATTTAAGTTTATTAGATTTTTTTCAGGTTAATATTATGGTATATATTGATTAGGTTACATAGTTTGGTTTTGTAAGGTTAAAGTTTGGGTTGTATGCACTATACCTATTCAATGTACCTATAGGATAGGAATTTTCTCAACCCTTTCACTCCCTCCCCCCTACTTGAATTTGACTCAGTTCTTCTGTCATGTGAGCATGTAGTTGTTAATCTACTGGTTCTAACTAAGTACTGAGTACATTTGATGCCTGTCTTTCCATTCTTGTGATAATTCACTTAATAGAATGTTTTCCAAATCCATCCAGGTTGATATAGAAGATAGAAAATCTCTATCTTTTTATGGGTGAATAGTATTCGGTGGTATACATATATCACAATTTATTAATCTATTCATGTATTGAAGATCATCTGGGTTGTTTCCACATCTTTGCAATTAAAAATTATCTTGCCTCAGCCTGCTATAAACACTCAGGTGCAAATGTCCTTATGGTGCCATGTCTGAAGTATTATTAACCATTTGATGTTTTTGCTCCAGCCCTGGACATATTTTTCTTGGTTTCCTTTACCTGCTTTTCCTTTTCTTCCTTTCCTTTCCTTTTTCTAGTTAATGATTACAATACTATCATGATTTTAAGTGCCATATTACAAACTGTGTTTTCTTTTGTTTTTTCTTTTTGAGACAGCATCTTACTATATCACCCCTGGGTAGAGTGCAGTGGCATGTTCTCTGAAACAGCTGATGGTCTCCAAAAAGAGAATCATGGAAAAAAATTGGGAAACACTGTAAATTAGACTCCACTCATAGATTATCTATTCTCCTCAACATAGGAATAGCTCTAAGAGGTCCCACAGGGGGAAAAAAGTATTTAATGTGGTTTAAACCAGCTTTATTTGATTATTGGACTCACTTTTTACCTGTTTATATCCCATGGAACTAATGTTCCTTAAAACAAAAGATTCCAGATTGTTTTTTTTTTTTTTCCTCATTTAATCTTACAAAGAAAATATAGGGAAAGGATTTATTGGTTAAAGAGAGAAAAAAGAATTATATAACTCCAATTACATTTAAATCATCTTTATGTATAAAGAGGTTATACTAAAAACAATTTGTACCTTTTTTCTAGGAAAAAAGTAAATTCAGTGTGACTTCTTCCATCTTATTCTTCACTTAAATTTGCTGAGTGTTTCATTTTTTCTTTATTGTCATAAATACAATATTAAATATCTCCAGTGTTACACTGAACAAATTTTAAAAAGCATTGCAGTTTTGCGCCCTTTACTCAGTGGTTAGGGCGCCAGCCACATACACCCGGGCTGGCGGGGTTTGAGCCCGGCCTGGGTCTGCTAAACAATGACAACTACAATTAAAAAAAAAAAAAAAATACAATAGCCAGGCATTGTGGCGGGCACCTGTGGTATTAGCTACTTGGGAGGCTGAGGCAAAAGAATTGCTAAGTCCGAGAGTTTAAGGTTGCTGTGAGCTGGGACGCTGGGGCACTCTACCCAGGGCGATTTATATATACAATGTCTAAAAAAAAAAAAAAAAAAAAAAAAAAAAATCATTACTATGAGTCTTTAATGTAACAGTTTAGTTTCTTTTGTGTACCAGTCCCTCCTCTTTGAACATGGTATCTCATATGCTTCCTCAACCAACCCTGGTCTCTATAGAATCTTTTAAAAACAAAAGTCGCTAACAGCAATTTGACCAATGTCCATGAGAAAGCCATTTTGCCTGAATTTACGTCTTCATTCTAAACTTCTGATTGACTCAGATCCCTTCTCCCACTATCCCACAACGTGGGCCTCTAAAACACCCTGGAGCATAGATTACAATGAATCCTGGCTAAATCCCTGCACTAAGTTTAGAAATGAGAGCACAGAAATTTTAACTTATTTAGCCAATATCACAGAATAGTTATTAATGGTTGCAAGGTAGAAACAATAATCTAAGTTTTTGACTATTTCCTGACTTTGTGTGTATATGTAGATTGATCTCAGGTATTTTTGAGTTTCCAAAGCCAGTAAGTAGTACCCACAACATTTACACAAGGCTTTACTTATCTATACACATAAGACAAACAAACATCACATTTGAAAAAAAGGCATCAGTTAGATATCTCTCTGGATCATTTACTAAAATGAAAGAAAAGTTCTAGAAATATTTTTGTGTCAAAATTTCAATAAGAGATTTTGCTCCCATATAAGGTTTCTGAGAAGACTTGCCTGTATGTCCATTTTAGACCACTTGAAACACTTGCTGAGGGTGGCCCCTGTAGCTCACGGAGTAGGGCGCCGGCCCCATATACTGAAAGTGGTGGGTTCAAACCTGGCCCCAGCCAAAAACTGCAAAAGAAAAAGAAAAAAGAAGAAAAGAAACACTTGCTGAGTGTCAAATATTTGCATGTTGAAGAATTCCAAAAATTTCATTGGTACAACAAACTGTAATATATTTGTTGCCTTCGTTTAAACGCTCAACGCTTATTCTCAAAAATTTGCCATAACAGTGTTTCTGGAGTTATTGTAGCTGAACATGAGAACTATATACAGTACAACACAATAAAAACCAAAGTTCCTGGATGTTTATATGATAATATCTTTTATTCAGAATTACTACATTTTATGTTCACCATAGAGACCTGTCGGAGATAATGGAGAAACTCTATCTTATCTCACAAGTTGCATATACTTTTGTGCAACAGAAATCTAGAAGATAAACTCATAATTCTGTGGATATTAGTATGTGCAACTTTGCTGATGTATCTTGTTTGAGAATCTCCTAGAAAACAAGGAATAGAGAAAATTAGCGAGAGAAATAGGAAATGTATCAGTAGAGTGCTACCTGTGAGGGCTGAGGGAATTTCGTGGAAGAATGCTCATTACCCTGCTGTCAAAAGAAATCACTGGAATGGAAGGGAAAGGAGAAATGACAGGGAAGAGGGTGATGTTACCTGATCAAGGCCTACAGGGTAATTGAGGAGTAGGGTGATAGTGATTTGTCTGAGAGAACCTAGTAACAGGTAGGCTGACAGGAGGAAAAGGGACCTCAACTCAGTGAAAGATTCTTGGTAGACAAAAGAGAGAAGAAATATTGGTTAGTTACTGGGGGCCAGAAATGCCAGACTGGGTCATGTGGACTGGATACAAGAGTGAGAGAGGGCGGTTTGAGCCACATACCAGGGAAGCAATACTCATTAAGCATCTTCCATGTGACAGTCCATAGGCTAGGATCTTTGAATTATTATTTGTCTGACTGACATATTTGCAACAGCTCTCTAAATAATATTTATCCCTGAATCCATGTCCATGCTATGCTTTTCCAAAGGCCAGCCCAGCCATCTGTGCTCTGGGTCCCATCCCTTCCATTCTCTCTTTGTACTGGGACATTCCCCATGGAATTCAAACATGTTCTACTTTCTCTTGTCTTAAAGCAATGAAACTGCTCAACCTCCAATTCCAGCTTAACTATTTTCCCATTTCTCAACTTCCTTTCATAGCAGAACTCCTTGAAAGAATTTTTCACACTTATTCTATTTCCACACTTCTATTCACCTTTTGAACATAACTAGGTGAGGATTAGGTAAACACTCATTCCCCTTAATCCCAGTTTTCCAAGGGATGTTGTTGTCATGATGGTTGTCAGGAATATTGTTAAAAGATATTAGAGTAAGCTATGGGGAGGCATGAGCATAAGACAGAGAAAATATACTTGACCCCCAGCAGTTGTGGAAATCCTGCCTTTCAGGATCTTCCCACAGCTATATGCTCATACTGCTGATTTGTAATCCACTTTATTCTGTCCTCTGTCTATTTCATCTGTTGTTCAAGTTTCCGGTACCCACCATGTTGGAAAATCCAATGGTAACTTCCTTGTCTTCAACCAACTCAGTGTCTTTGTAGCATGTCATCATGTTAACCATGTGTTCCTCAACCAGTATTTCTACTGGGTTGCTGTACATTTGCTTTGTTTACTGTCCAATCATTTTCACCCTCCTTTATTTCTTCCTTTTTCTCTACTTGACTGTTAAGTCTTGAACTTCAGGCTACCACAGCAGAGGAAGCATATACACTAGTGTGTGGCATTTGATATCATCATATCACTTTGGTGAAAAAGCATGGTGGCTGTAGAGGTATGTGACTAGTGACTGAACCCCAGGACCTTGTCTCCTAGTGTGATTAGTATCTATGTCTTGCTTTAACTTCCAGTTCTTTCTTTGCACCTCTGCCTTCTGTCTGCATTTTATATCTCTACAGGAATATGCCCTTTGAAATTTAGCCTTCTGAATTCAGTTGTTATTTAACTGAAGTAGTAGATGAGAAGGGACAGAAAGGCGCCATCAATAATGTAGTATCAATGCCTATAAGCGATGTTGTCATATCAAGAAAAAATGACATATTTTACTAGTATGAGTGTTTAAGGGCTGGGGAGAGGTAATTTATAAAGGAAGATTAAAGGAACAAAATACATGTAACTTAGCTTAGAGCAAGGTCTAAAGATCTGCAAATATCTAACTGTGCAAACATTACCAAGAGAAAATATTGATTTAGCTTAGTGCATGGTACAGGGGATATATAACTAAGAATAATGAAGTTAAAGAACCCAGAGAGGATACAATGAAAATATTAAAATAAACATATAGAGCAAGCCATGGAATGTTCCTTAAAGGGATCCTTTTCTAATAAAGCGAAAACATCTCTGTGAGATGAAACAAATAATTACTACACAAGATCAGTGACATCCTCAACTCTCAACTCTGCACAGAAGTTAAAAACACTAGTTCTCTATCTCATGTTGCCTTAATTGGGACCACAGTTCCTGTGCTTCCCCGCAGACCTATAAATAGGTTCTGGGTCAACTTCTGCCTGTAGACATTCCTTGAACTTTTAAAGACAATTATTGCCAACTTTATTTTTTTCTTCCTTCAGAGCACGTATAGGAAAAGGGAGCATTTGTGTGGCACACTGGATATCAGAGGTGAGTAGCCAGGAGCTCTGGCTGCCTCAGACCCTGCTGAACACACTCCAAGGGCTGAAGGGATATATTGGCTGTCCCGGAAGTCAATCTTGGCAAACTAATGTTCTTCAATACACTGGTTAGGAAAGAGTGTGCTTTTTTTGTTTAGCCAGCCTCCAACCCTCACCCCATCTTCTATTCTTCCTCTTTCACTATCTTCTTGCCTCTGAACTGAAATGAGTCTGCGTCTCTTTCCCTTCCCTTATCTCCTTCTCTATCTAGTTTTTGCTTTGATCTAATACCCCAAACAATTTTTCCTAAGATCCTTACAAGGTGGAAACAGAGCCATAGAAATATATCCTGAGGAGGCAGATTGACACTTTTCTACTTGTCTAGGTCTGTGGTCCCCAGCCCCCATGCTATGGATGGGTACTGGTCCTGATGGATACTTGTCAGTGGCCTTTTAGACACTGGGCCACAGAAGAGCAGGTGGGAGAGGGAAGCTTCATATGTGTTTCCAGCAGTTCCTCATTGCTCACGTCACTGCCTGAGCTCAGCCTCCTGTCACATCACTAGCAGCATTAGGTTCTTGGAGAATTGAGAACCTTACTGGCTCTGTTTCCACATTGTCCACTTGGGATTCAAGGGATCTAGGTTGTGTGCTCCTTGTGACAATCTAATGCCTGATGATAAGAGGTGGAGCTGTGGACCTAAGTAACTTTAGGTGTCACTGTCTCCCATCACCCCCAGATGGGACCATCTAGTCGCAAGGAAAACAAGGTCAGGGCTCCCTCTGATACTGCATTGTGGTGAGTATTATAATTATTCCATCATATATTACAATGTAATCATAATAGAAATAAAGTTCACAATAAATGTCATGTGCTTGAATAATCCCCAAACCTTCATCTCTCCTTACCCCCAGTCTGTGGAGAAATAGTCTTCTATGAAACAGGTCCCTCGTTCCAGAAAGTTTAGGGACCACTGCTCTAGGTGGCACCTGAGTTTACCACTACTGTTTACAAATTCAAGTGTAAGGGAAGCAATTGTTTTAACCTGCCCAGTGAATGTTTGCCTCTTCTATATTGGTCTATATTTAGTTTGTTCATTTCATCCTGAAAATGTCTTCAATTTACTAAACACTAGCAAAGAGTTATATACTCTCTTCAAAGTTGCCAAGTCTAAATAGTAACAACAAACTGAGATCTTGGCATTATTGAGTCTGATTTTATGAGTATCAATTGCAGTATTTTAATTATGTAATTCTGAACATACCTGAGGCTGACGACTGTTTAAAAATTGGCAAAAGAAAACACTCTTTGAGAACTAAGCCAAGTTGTAATGTTCAGACAACTAAATGCTTTAAACCTTGCACTCTAAATACTGGCATAAAGCTCTAAACACTCATTAGAATGTCAAAACAATTGAGAGGATAACAGTTTTTGCATCTGATGGACTCAGTGGGATGGGGGGAAAAAGTATAGGACCAAGATTTAGGAGTTCTGGGTTCTCTCTAGTCCTAGTTCTGTCATTTGCAAGCATAGTAGACTAGATCTTCCCAAATCTTAATAGCTTGTATTTAAAAATGATCTTAATAGCTTATATTTTAAAATGAATGAGAGCCAGTAGGTTGGCTCACGCCTGTAATGCTAGCACTTTGGAAGGCTGGGGTGGATGGATTGCATGAGCTCAGGAGTTTGGAGACCAGCCTGAGCAAGAGTGTGACCCCATTCCTAATAAAAATAGTAAAACATTAATTGGGCATGGTGGCGTATGCCTATAGTCCCAGGAGGCTGAGGCAAGAGGGTTGCTGGAGCATAAGAGTTTGAGGTTGTGTGAGCTATGAAACTGGTACTATATCCTGGGGCAACACAGTGAGACATTATCAAAAAAAAAAAAACAAAAAAAAGGATGAGGTTTGACATGGTGAATTGAACACAGGCATGAATATCAATTTTTTATTTAGTTAGTTTTTAGAGATGGATTCTTACTCTGTCGATCAGGCTGTGGCCAGATCATAGCTCACTACAGCCTCAAACTCTTGGCCACAAGGGATCCCTCCTACCTTAGCCTCTAAAAATAACTGGGTCTTACAGTTATGTGCCACCAATCTCGGGTAATTTTTTTCATTTCTTTTTAGATTTGAGGTTGCATTCTGCCCAGGCTATTCTGGAGCTCCTGGTCTCAAGTGATTCTCCCCCCTTAAGCCTCCCACGTAGTTGGGATTTTAGGCATGAGCAACTGTGCTTGGCCCTTTTTCATCTGTCAACTCCACTAAAATGATATAAAAGGAATAAAAGTGTAAAGCTCATCAGAAAATATGATGACTAGGCGATAACAGCAGACAAGAGGTGGCAACAAAAATTTGGAAGGTGAAAAGCACATGGACAAATGTTGCCCTGACTCAGCAGACACTGGAAAAGTAAAGCCAAAGCCTTCAGAGGAGAGGTTTAGGAGGCACGAAGCAAGCCCATTCCTACCACAGAACCCAAAAAAGCTTCAAAAATTAGAAACAGCTAATGCCCTTACAGGCAGTGCAGTAGTGTGACACAGACTGAATGCAGATGGCCTGGTGAAATGGCTTTCAAGCAATAAGTTAGGCTCCCCAAGCCCAAATTCCTTTCCAGCCCTGTATTCCTAGCTGCTTCCTCTTTTCCCATTCCAGTTGGAGACAAAAAGTTTATAAATGATTTATTCTTATTTTTAATATATTTCCAGCCTTTTTTTGTATTGTACCTTGTATTCATTTATTTACTATTATTTAAAATATTTTTTTCCTTCAGTAATACATAGTCCCTAATCCACTTCTCATTTCCTTTTTCTTTTTCTTTTATTTTTTTTATTTTTTGTGATTCATTGAGTGTACAAAGAATTAGTTTACACTGATTGTGGTTGTTAGGTAAAGTCTCTCTTGTAATTTTGTCCCGCCCCCCAAGAGGTGTGCCATACACCCTGGCCCAACATCCCCTTTCCGCTTCCTTTCTTCCCAATCCTTCCTTCCCCTTCCCCACCCTTGTATTAGTTCATCTGCTACCTTCATATTAGAACTGAGTACATTGGATTCTTGCTTCTCCATTCTTGTGATGCTTTACTGAGAAGAATGTGTTCCACTTCCATCCAGGTTTGCTGGTGGGACTGCAAACTAATACAACCCCCTTTTGGAAGGAAGTATGAAGAATCCTCAAAGAACTCAAATTAATCCTCCCATTTGATCCTGCAATCCCATTACTAGGCATCTGCACAGAAGCAAAACATCTTTTTATCATAAGGAAATTAGCACTAGGCTGTTTATCTCAGCTCAATTTACAACCGCCAAAATGCAGAAACAGCCTAAATGCCCACCAACCCAGGAATGGATTAACAAGCTGTGGTACATGTATACCCTGGAATACTATCAGACGCTAAAAAAGATGGAGACTTTACAAAAAGTTTATTCTTTGCAGAGGCTTAACCCTCAGAGTCTAGGCTCAGGGACATCACACTCATCTGAGGAAATAGGAGAAATGCAATGCCTTTAATGAAAATAGGGGAAATAAGAGAAAGTCCTCATATGGAGCAGTGAACAACCAGTTGCCTCTCCATACTCAGCTCCCAGAAATTGGCAGCCAAACTTGTACCATGGTATAGACTGGAAGTGTAAGACAGAGAACTCTAAGAGCAGTACCTCCCAGAGGAACAGGACCCTGATAGCATGCTGATATCTTTGTGTATTCACAGAACGTATTCAATTCTTTACAAAAATTTAGGGATAAATTATTAATATGTAGAAAATGAAACAACTATAAAAAAGAACCAATTAATGAACTCCAAAAAGTACCAAAAAATCCATACAAGGAAAGAAAGGTAATCATAATAATGTGGGTTGCTCACCTATAAATAGTGCGACATTGTCATCACGATGAGGCCGTGTGCTGATTTAACCAAATACAGTGTATGCATTGGGTGGAGAAGACCATTTTAGGACAGCTGATTTCTCTGCTTAAAATAGAAAGTTAGGAGGTACTAACTAAACTTGAATTTTAGAAAAATGGCAGTGTGAGTATATAATTTAGATATGTGAAGGCAAACACCAGAAGAAAAAGAGCAAAGCTGCACGCATGTCTTTTGTTTTGGGGGAGCAGGTATTAGGAGTTGAAGAGGATGGAGCAGGGAATTGCTCTTTTCATTATAAGCCTAGTACTTATACTTGACTTTTTTTTTTTTTTTTTTTTTTTTTTTTTTTTCTTTCAGTATTTGGCTGGGGCTGGGTTTGAACCCACCAGTTCCGGCATATGGGGCCGGCACCCTACTCCTTTGAGTCACAGGCGCCGGCCTTTATACTTGACTTTTCAAGTAGGTACATTTATTACATAGATTAAAAAAAAAATAATTCTTTGCCTGTAATCCCAGCACTGTGGGAGGCTGAGGAGGTAGAATTGCTTAACCTCAGGAGTTGGAGACTCGCCTGAGCAACAGTGAGACCCCAACTCATGAAAAAAAATGGAAAAACCCAGCTGTGCTCTGTGGCAAGTGTCTCTAATCCCAGTGGGTTCTGGAGGCTGAGGTAGCGTGTTGCCCACAGCCTGAGTCTGAGGTTGCAGTAAGCTACCATGCCCACTGCACTCTGCTCAGGTGCATAGGGTAGGACTCTGTCTCAACAACAACAACAAAAAAGTTCTTAAAAAATTATGTTCAGGGTTGTACCTGTGGCTCAAAGGAGTAGGGCGCCAACCCCATATACTGGAGGTGGCGGGTTCAAACCTGGCCCTGGCCAAAAGTAGCAATTTGTCTTGGGCATTTCTTTACCTTGTTTATTCTGCTCCCTTTCTCCAGTTTGGGAGATAGACCTTTCCCATAATCTTAAACTCCATTCTGCCCTCTCCCTTCACTTCTGTAGACATTTCCAATATTATTATTTCCACACATGGGAAAGCTTCTCATATCCAGACCTGTCTCCTCCTCTCATACCTAATAGAACTTAACTGTCTGGATTTCCATCCAGCTTGGTCTAAGTTCTCTTCTGTGGAATTGGAACTGAAAGCCTAATTCAAATGGTAAGGGTCGAGATTCCGTTAATATAATTCCTCTCCCAGGTTATAGCTGCACCTTAATGAGCTCCTTCTCTCTGCATTACCCAAAGAAGAGGCATAGGGTGTATGTGTGTGTGTATGTGTGTATGTATGTGTAGGAGAAGATATTGAATAGTGAATAATAGATGGCAGAGGGGGACAGGGGATGGGAAATATTTCTGGTGCTTTTCATTTCTCTCCCCGTTTAGGGAGTACAACATATCCCCCTTAGTTCTTTTTGGAATATAGACTTAATTTCAATATTTGAATTTGGCTTGGAAGTGATGCATATCTAGTGAACACCATTTATTATCATTCAAAGAACGTATTACAGCTTTGGTAACTTGTATTTCCTTAAGGCTTCCTTTTTTTCACATTTCTAATAATTTTGAACTCTCTGTTTGCTATGCCATTTTACTCTGTGTAAAATTGGTATGACATTTTAGCCAATAAAATCAGAAAATGTTTTTAATTAATTAATTAATTTTGGCTGCAAGCAGAGTACACTTCTCTGAAATACTTATTTCTGGTTGATTATATATATATATTTTTTTTTTTGAGACAGCAGCTCATCATGTTACCCTTGGTAGAGTGCTGTGATGTCATAGCTTACACCAACATCAAACTCTTGGGCTTAAGCTATTCTCTTGCTTTAGCCTCCCAAGTAGCTGGGACTACAGGCGCCCACCACAACGCCCAGCTATTTTTTGTTGTTGTTGCAGTTGTCATTGTTGTTTAGCAGGCCTGGGCCAGGTTTGAACCTGCCACCCTTGGTGCATGTGGCTGGCACCATAACCACTGTGCTACGGGCGCCGAGCCTGTTTGATAATTTTTGATGTTAACTTGAGCGTTATGGTTTTCAATCCAGTTGTGAATGATACAGGATTCCTATGCTTTAGGGGAAAGATTTTAGAAGGAATTAAGTGTGAATACCTCTTCATTCGTTGGTCTTCTATTCTAACATGAACTCATCGCTTATTTCAAAGCTCCATCTCTAGCTTAATTCTCCTCAGAGCGAGCACTTTAGGATTATTTGAGTAGGCTGGGTAATCTCTGATTCAATCCTCAGGCCTTGGAAAAGGGAGACAGTGTAATGGAACATGGGTATGCTCACAGACAGACAAACTGTCATTTGCTACCACCAGGAAAGACTGGATGATAAGGAAATCTGTGGTGTCAAATTATGTGAAAAATATGGTTAATATGAGAAAATAAACTCTTTCTGGGAGCCAATAGACTGAGGGAAAACAAGAGCAAGAGGAAGAAGAAGTGGCAGGTAGACAACAAACCTAGTAACAGAATGTGGACTCCACAGACTGAAGGATTTTCTGTAGAAAGGACTGCTTGGACCACCCCTGAGACAAGTGCCAATGCAGAAATGAGCTCAGTGTGGGAAGAAGAATTGGAGATCATACACCAGGCACTGTGTCCATTGTGCCAGTGTAGGTAGAAGAGGAAGAGAGACTGTAGCTGTGAAGGGGATGAGTTAGTTCCCCAAAAGATATTGCTGATGTTTTCCTGACATGTGTCAGGAAGCACAGGTGATAGAAGAACCCTTTTAACATTGAAGCAATCTGTCAAGGAAGTGTAAAGTTTTGTCATACTATTCAATTGGCTTGATATATTTTCGTGGTTAAGGAATTAAATAAATTGTCTGATTTGTTTAGGGCAGTACTGTCCAATTGTTCTACAATGTGTGTTACACATGTAATTTTAAGATTTCTACTAGCCAAATTTAAAAATGTAAAATAAAACACGTGAAATGAAATGGAATAATTAAACACAATCTGTCAAATCATTCTAACTAATCAATATAAAAATCATTGATGAGCTATACCCCCTTCTCACACCCATACTTAGAAATCCAACATGAATTTTATACTTCCAGCATATTGGTTTAAACTAGTCTCAATTCATATACTCAGTAATCACATATGGCTAGCAGCTGCCATATTGGACAGAAGAATCCATCTTTCCATCACCACTCCCTAAATATTTTTTTTTTTTGAGGCAAAGTCTCACTTTGTCACCCTCTCAGTAGAGTGCTGTGACGTCTTCACTCACAGCAACCTGAAACTCTTGGGTTCAAGTGATTCTCTTTCCTCAGCCTCCCAGGTAGCTGGGACTACAGGTTCTTGCCACAATGCCTGGCTATTTATAGAGTTGAGGTCTCACTCTGGGTCAGGCTGGTCTCAAACCTTTGAGCTCAGGCAATCCTCCTGCCTGGGCCTCCCAAGTGCTGGTATTACAGGTATGAGCCACCGCACCCCGCCTCTCCTGAATAGTCTTAAGAACAAACCAAAATTTGACCAAGCTGTTAGATCTACACTGCCTAATACAGTAACCACTATCAATGTGCAGCAATTAACGTTAAAATTCAATAAATTAAAACTAAAAATGTAGGGTCATTGTGGTGGCTCATGCCTGTAATCCTAGCACTCTGAGAGGTCAAGGCAAGTGTAATCCTTGAGCTCAGGAATTCCAGAGCAGCCTGAGCAAGAGACAGTGCTCCCCACTACTAAAAATACAAAAACTAGCTGGCCATTGTGGCAGGTGCTTGTAGTCCCTGCTGCTTGGGAGGAGGAGGACTGATACAAGAGATCACTTGAGCCCAGGAATTTGAGGTTGTTGTGAGCTAGGCTGACACCATAGCATTCAACAACAACAGCAACAAAAAATCCCACAAAAAACTAAAACTGTATTTCCTTGAAAAGAAGCAATAACCCTATAGTTGTAGTGGTTACTCTCTATTAGGCACCACAGATTTACAGACTTAATGCCTCTATCTTATAAAATGAAAATTAGAAAATAATGTCTAACTCGCAGGGAATTTGTATCATCCCTGAGGAAAACAAACATTTTTCTTTTTTCTTTTTATTCTAAAATGTTTTTCTTCACCCTCTCAATATGTTCCCATTTATCCTCTCAAAAAAACCTTACCAGGATGGCATTGAATGTAGAATGCAAAATTGTCCAAGAGAATTCTAAAAAATTTAGTTGTGAGGATAACCTTTCTTCATCACTAATTGCCTCATGTCAAGTTTTACAGAGATGCATAGCATCTTAGTTTGGAATCTATGGCACACTTGTAAAAGGGTGATGAGCAGTGCATTTCTACAAATGCTGACATACTTTCGAAAACATTGCAATCTTATCTAGTTGTATGATAGTTATAGAATGTGCAGGTTGGAAATTTAAAAGAAAGAAAAATGCCAACATATAGCAATACTCTTTTTTTTAATCCCTTCTACATTTTAGGCATTTTTTTTCCTTGTGAATGCTCTGGGCATTGTTCTAACTTGGTATTTGCAAGTCAATGAATGGCAAGGCCTGCTTAGTGCTGTGGGAATTACATACTCACAGACAATTAGTCTTTTAAAAGGTCTGCTGCTTGGAAATTTGCCATTAAACTCAGTATAGCCTCAGCACATAATGTAAATTTTTAATGATTATAACTTCTCTAAATTCAGCCTTTAACAAATCTTATAGTAGTGTTTTGAAACTTTTAAATCAAACATAACCCAATTAGGTTTGTATTTGATTAAACTGAACTGCCACTTCACTGGTGTTTAAATAAACCAACATTAATATGCTTTTACTATAGTAAATGAAGTTGCTTCTATATAGTTGAAATGTCAATACTCACACATGGCTCTTGAAAATTAAGTACTCCCTGAACTCTAAATAATGAATCCAGTATTAATTTGGGGGAAACTATTGATTTCCTTTTATGGGCTTGTGGGAGTACTTTGCCCCAAACTCTACAACTTCTTAATTAAAAAGAATAGTAAACCAAATACTCACTGATTTTTAAAACCAGTGTGCATTGTCCTCATAGTGGCTCTGATTAATGGCCTCTTCTCCACAAAATGCAATACAAGTTGATCTTTCAAAGGATAGCTGTAAGAAATATTTTTCATTCTAGTAGGTAAAAATTTTAAGAGAAGCTTGGCTACTTTGCTTCCCTATCCTACCACAAAGTATTTACATTGTTTGCCAATAACAGGTTTTCTATAGCAGACCGTCTTCATCAAAGGTTAACAACCATCAAGTTGAAGAAAAAAAATCCTGTGTTTCTTTCTATAGGTAAACTGTAGTTAATTTCTTTTTTTAAATTTATTTTTATTGTTAAATCATACCTGTGTACATTAGTGCAATCAAGGGGTACAATGTACAGGTTTCATAAACAATCTGAAATATTCTCATCAAACTGTTCAACGTAGCCTTCATGGCATTTACATAGTTACTGTATGTAGACATTGGTATTCTGCATTTAGTGAGTTTTGCCTGTACCCATTCCAAGATGCACCATAGATGTGGCCCCGCCCATTACCCTCCTTCCACCAAAACCTCCCCTCTCCCTTCCCCTTCCTTGGCCCTTTTCCCATAGTCTTGTGCTATAGTTGGGTTATAGCCTTCATGTGAAAGCTATAATTTAGCTTCATAGTAGGGCTTAGTACATTGGATACTTTTTCTTCCAATCCTGAGATACTTTGCTAAGAAGAATATGTTCCAGCTCCATCCATGTAAACATGAAAGAGGTAAAGTCTCCATCTTTCTTTAAGGCTGCATAATATTCCATGGTATACATGTACCACAGTTTGCTAGTCCATTCGTCAGTCGATAAGCACTTGGGCTTCTTCCATGACTTAGCAATTATAAATTGGGCTGCAATAAGCATTCTGGTACAGATTTCTTTGTTATATTGTGACTTTTGGTCTTCTGGGTATAAACCTAGTAAGGAATTATACGATCGAATGGCAGGTCTATTTTTAGGTCTCTAAGTATTCTCCAAACATCCTTCCAGAAGGGACGTATTAGTGGGCATTCCCACCAGCAGTGTAGAAGTGTGCCCTTTCCTCCACATCCACGCCAAAATTTCTGGTTTTGAAATTTTGTTATGTGGGCTACTGTTACTGGGGTTAGGTGATATCTCAAAGTAGTTTTGATTTGCATTTCTTGAATGATTAAGGATGATGAGCTTTTTTTTCATGCGTTTGTAGATTGTGCATCTGTCTTCTTTAGAGAAGTTTCTCTTCAAGTCCACCTGAAATGGGGTCACGTGTTCTTTTCTTGCTAATAAATTTGAGTTCTCTGTGAATTCTGGTTATTAGACATTTATCAGAGGTATAACTTGCAAATATTTTCTCCCATTTGAAGGGCTGTCTGCTTGCTTTACTCACTATGTTCTTGGCTGTGCAGAAGCTTTTAGTTTGATCAGGTTCCAGTAGGGTATTTTTGTTACTGCTTCAATTGCCTGGGGGGTCCTCCTCATAAAATATTCACCCAGGCCGATTCCTTCAAGAGTTTTCCCTGCACTTTCTTCAAGTATTTTTATAGTTTCATGTCTTAAATTTAAATCTTTTATCCAGTGAGAGTCTATCTTAGTTAATGGTGAAAGGTGTGGGTCCAGTTTCAATCTTCTACAGGTTTCTGGCCAGTTTACCCAGCACCATTTGTTAAATAGGGAATCTTTTCCCCACTGAATGTTTTTAATTGGCTTGTCAAAGATCAAATAACAGTAAGTAGCTGGATCCATCTCTTGGTTCTCTATTCTGTTCCAGATATCTACTTCTCTGCTTTTGTGCCAGTACCATGCTGTTTTGATCACTATT
>CAUYPK010020869.1:0-30533 GCA_963574355.1 Loris lydekkerianus | reverse complement strand
CAAGCTAAATCACAAAGGTTAAAATCCTTCAAAACTGGATTCCTCCTCCTCATCATCTGTATGTCCAAACAGAGCTTCAGCTGTATCTGATGTGAGGGTAATTAAATGTGCCATTAAATATTGTGGGTTAAATAGTTCAGTGGAATACAGTTCAGTCCAGCTGCCTACCTCTTCAGCTCAGCCGCGACTTGTGGACTGAGCTGAAGCACCGCCCCCTCAAGCAGACGGCGGAAGACGACTGGAGACAACGTGCATTTGATTAGATGCACACGCACAGAATCAAATAACTTGTATGACCCGAGTATAAGCCGAGTTCAGGTTTTTCTGCCCAAAATTTCTGCCGAAAAAACTCGGCTTATACTCGAGTATATATGGTAGTGGTTTAAAATTTTTATGTTTCACAATGAAAGTCAGATTTCCAGATTCACTTTAAATATAGCTCTCAAATCAATGATTCTACCTTCAACACAACACTCAGCAGGAACTCGACAGGACCTGCCTAATTTATACAGCACCGTCCAGTGTGCCAGAGTCCACCCATGGCCCATTTCACTCACTTTGTTCCCTATATAAACCCATAACTATTTTGCTGTAGTATTCCAACATTATAGGGTTTAAAAACCAGGATATTCACTTCTTCAGAATGCATGAAAATACTCCTGCACATTGGATTAGTTTGCATACTACCATTTATCACCTATCTCTAACTTGGAAGAAATGAGCAAGAAATGACCATAATTACAAGCATAGGACCACGAGCCAGAATGTGTCTGATAGAATCTTGGCTCAGCATCCTAAGCGTTCTGTTTCTCTGTTTCATCCTCTGTAGCATAGGGATAATATTCGTGCCTCTCTGCCATCGAATTGCTGTGAAAATTAAATTAAACTAGCAAACAAAGTGCTCAGAGCAAAGCCTCAATAAATATTATCTTTCATTATAATATCATTTATAATCGCCTATCCAAATGAAGTTTTATGATTTCTATGATTTTAATTATAAAGTGTGTTTTTAGGAACTTGCAAAGTCTTTTAAAACCTCCGTGGGTGTGTATATATAGATATATGTAACATATATATAATTAGAACTCAAGATTGAGTATTTTCGTCAATTTAAAGAAAAAAATCTGTAAATTAACAAGAGTATACTGTATATTCTCGAGTATAAGCCGAGTTTTTCGGCACAAAATTTGTGCCGAAAAACCCGAACTCGGCATAAATTTTGTGCCGAAAAAACTCGGCTTATACTCGAGTATATGCGGTAATTTTGATACATTATGACTTGAGAAAGAAGAATTTATAATAAATTACCTATCTTAAAAATAATGTCTATAAAAGCCCAGGCATTCATTTTCTTCCTTTCCATATCCCTTTCTGAACAATGACTGGTAAAACCTATTACTGGTCAAGGCCATGTCCTAGTACTCTGTCTTTAAACCCCTACCCAAACCATCCAATAGTTCTGTCCTTCCCCCAACTAGCTCTCCACAATGAAGTTAACAAAATATGCCAAAATACCAATGAAATAACATTTAGTGAGCACTTACTAAGTACTAAGTCTGGTATGTGTATAAAGAGAATTTGTAGGGCTGTAGGTGACTAAATCCTGCTCTTAAGGAGACCTAGTAAGACATGAGTATAGTAACACAAAGAAAAAAAGAAGTGATTTGAGCATTTTGCTATTCTGATTAGACAATACTTTCCTAACATTCTCTTAAAATGTAAGAAATTTATTCTTTAAATTTAAATATTTTTCAAACTACCTCTATGTTTTTTGATCAGTCTTCTCTGAAATAATATTTGCTTATCATTAGTGAATGCAGAAGGAGTGTTCAAAATGCAATTTTCTCTCTGGGGCCATTCTGCTCCGAATTTATTGTTACATCTTATCATGTCCTGCAAAATAAGAACCTGTTTGCTGGCAGACATGACTGAGGAAATTCACCATTTCAGGACAGTAATCATGAAATTCTTTGCACATATGATTGCTTCAGGGTAATATCTTTTTGGCCATAATGTTTTGAATCTCTTTTAAAATGTCTATTTTTATTCTCCCAGAATTTCTTTAAGGATGTCAGATAGCATTTTTGGCATATTTATTTTATGTATAAATAAGGTGACAAAAGTTAATTGATTTTCCCTGGGTCACACAGCAAGTCTAGGTAGGAACAGAGATTAGAAACCTAGTTTTTTAATTTCCAATTTAAGACCCTGTATACAAAAAAGATCTCACAGATACAGGCACTGGTGTGTGATTGCTGAACCATCTCAAGCACTGACAGAGTTTCAGGACAAGCTCACCAATGTAATTGCTTTTGTTTTTCACTTCAGCACCTCAAGAGTAGAAATTCTCACAGCTACTTATCTGTGAAGTCTCAGACTTTGTTCTTTCCAGGAAAGCAGTGCCATACTGAGAAAATCTAAAAAGGAAATGCACTTTTTATACATACAGAATATACTGGAATAAAATCTCCACTAATGTAAACTCACAATAATGACTTTGATAATGACCTTGTTAAGAAAAATCCAAATGTGTATATCGTGTGTGATTTGAATAACAGAGTGTCAAGATTATTGTAGATTCCAGCTCAGTCTGTAAGGCCTAACACTTCACCTCCAAACAGGTCCTTTGGACAAATATACATTCTTCAGGTGTTTCAGTGAGGCTATCCCATGGCCTAATCAGATTCCTCATAGTCACCCTTTATGTTCTCTGCCTCCATGTAATCTCAGACTACAAACGTGGGGAAAGACATTTCTGGGCAGTGTCTTCAGATAAGAGGAGGTGATGTCTACCTTTGCTTCAATTTAGAATAAAATTCTGGAATTCTGAGGAAACCATTCTGGTTAATCTAACTGTGCAATGAGTCAGACTAAAATGCCTAGTTTAGAGACTCACCTTCTAGAAACTTGATAAGATTGGTTCTTAATTTTAGTGTCTTCAAAATAAGAGTTTTGGCCTATTTGAGCTCTAAATTCTGAATTCTTAGATCCCTCCAAAATAGCATCTATAATATAATATTAGAGGTAGTGTCGGCCTTAGAGAATATCTGGCCTAATAGTCTTCAAACTGTGATCTGAAGAAATCCCTCACCTGGAAGAATAATTCTGGAAAAAAATGAAGCATTAAATTAACTGAATTCCATGTTTCCCAGTAAATGGAATCTTCTTAATTATGGAACTCTTGATTTGACCAGTTTTATATAATGTGCTTCCTTGCCTTAAAATGTAAAAGCTTGAAATAAGTAATCTACTTAAATGCCCTACTTGCAAAGGAGGAAATTAAATTCCAGAAAAATCCAAGGAGCTTTCCCAAGATGCACAGCTATTTGTTGGCAGACTATGAACATCAGATCAAAATTGACAACTCTTGTTTTTCTTAAAATTTTGTTAAAAATAATTTTAACTTCATTGAGTCAGCTCACTGAACTCACTGTGTCCTTGTCTCCCACTGGAAAATGTTAAGTAGGAAAGGACTGAAAAGAAATCCATGCATTTAATAGTGTGAGCTACTGAGAGAAATCAAGGGAAAGATTTATTATTCCAAATTCTAAGAATTTATTTCAACAAAGTTTCTCGACAACTCATTGCAATTAACTGTATGATTAGTAAGTGATTAACAAATATTATCAGAGCAATTCAGAGTTTATCTCCTAAAAAATGTATATTCTAAAAAAAAAAAGGTTACGAAAACAAAATGTGAACAAACCACACAGTACATTAAATTGGTTATTTTTTCCTTCCTGCTTAGGAAGCCTTAAAAGAATGGACCTGCCTTTTAGGATAACAACTACGATACCCAAAACATTTCACGAAATATCTAAGGGGCAAAAGAAAAACTAAAATTCAAGTTTGGTGTTTAAAAAGATACTTAAATGAAGAAGAACCTTAAATTTTGTTTTACAATATTGACGTACACAAAGCAGGCTTTGAAATCTTTTGAAGCCATGAGCACATGAAACTAATATTTTAAACAAATACCAATCGACTTTATTGCATTTTTCTTTTTTATAATCTTTTTTTCCCCATTAAAAAGTGTTAAATAAATACCAGGACATCTGGAGCACTTGTGTTTTCATTTGAGTTCTCACAGTATACCAAAAAACTCTGAAACCTCATAAAATATTCCTCAACAACATCAATATTTTAAATATAGATTTTTTTTATCAGGCTGAAAATTTATTTATTATCTTGAAAAGTAATTATAAAATCACTAGAATTCACAGGTATCAGTTTCTCACAGAAAATATTTTAAAACTATTTCTTAAATGTATGCTTATAGTACTCAACACTGCCAAATAAGCTTTTGTTCTTGGGCTTAACTCTGGCAGATTGTCTTGGTAGGGTTCTTGTTCCCTAGACAACCAGCTAATGAAAAAATATATATATTAAGGTTCATATGACACAGATGAGACCAGCCTGGGAAATGAGCTTCCTTCTCTCACTTGTTCAGCAGTTATTCCTGTGGGATGGAAGCATCTGGCCTAGCTGATTAAAGCTGCTTCTACCTGCCTGGAGGCAGTTTATAATCCAATTTCTAATCTAAACCCAAGAATTTCACTGCTGTGGGTAATCATACACTATCTCAGTGTGAAGAACCAGTTTGCTTGAAAAAAAAAAAAAGAGTTAGTCTCAAGTTTTATAAAATCCAACTGTTTGCCTTGGGAGTTTAAACAAGGACCCTGTGTGCTCTGAGATCTATGCCTCCCACGCTACCCGGCCTGCTGAACCAGCTGCCTACGAAGAGACGTTCCGTAAATCCAAATGGATGCTTTCCTTCCAGTCCCACACGCTAGGCAGCTGCACCCCTTACATACAGTAAATATGCAAAAAGTTATGCCCCTTGGCTTGGTATCAAGTGTTGGGCTGAAAACGGATAAACTTTTCTTAAACAAAATATGCAAAATGTCTTTGTGAGACCGTACCCCACGACAGCAGGCCCAGCGCTGGAGCAAATGAGCGTGCACAGGGCAGATCAGGCTGCAGGAGGCACTTCCTGAGAATTCCTGGCTGTGTCTGATGAGAATGAGCGAGGAGGGGGAAAACCTTTCCAAGAAGCTATGAGTAACTTTCTTAACATTTTAAGCAGATGAATATTTAAAGAAGAAAAAAATTTACCCTGGGTCAGACTGACAAATGAGGACTTGACATTTCCTGGAAATCTAGTTGATTAAAAAAAAGATCATAAAAAAGAAAACCAAAATACTTACAGTCCCTCACGGATATGACCATTGCTGTCATAGATTAATAGAAAATTTTAGGAAAGAAACTTTATTTCGAATGTTTATTAAAAAGTATTCTTTTGTAAAATTTATTATGGGCAAATTTTGATCTGTTTATATCTGAATGCTAGCTAAACATGACCTTTAAAATTTTCTTTTTACACATTTTTTTTTTTCCTGAGTCATCTAAATCTAAAGAGCAAAGGGAAGGTATGTCTCTTTCTGGAATTTTTTTTTAATGCTCTTTTCCTCCTGGTTTTTGTATAACTTTAAGCATTTGGATTAAAATCTCAGAACTGGCTTCAATTCTCTTGTCAAAGGAAAATGTGAGTATCTCTAATTTCAGAGGAAAAAGTTTCACTAATTACAGTAAGACAAAAAAAGTCCTGGGCAATTCTATTCCATTATGTCAGTACTAATTCTTCCCACTGTATGGACTCATCAAATTCTTAGCTTTTTCAGAAAATATTCTGAAAAGTATTGATATTAAAGAAAAAAAAAAAAGAAAGTAAATATACTAAAAATTTCTCAGAAAATCTTTCTTTCCCCAAGATTCTCACTCCTTCTAAAAAACACTTTCCTAGTAGACTATTTTTTATGTTTCTCATTATTTAGGGGCATAAACTTTCCTTTTTGACTTTGCTCTTCATGATTCCTTTAGACTATTTACTTCCCTCTAAGATAACCCACTCTGTAGTATCACCGAATTACTTTAGATGAGGCATGTTAAAATAAAGAAAAATTAATAGAACTTCCCTTTCTGCCATGTGGTTTATAAAATTGGAAGAAATTAAATCTGAAGACAAGTAATATCATCTTGCCAAGTAAAAATGTAAACAGTTTGAAAAATAAATCCAGTCATAGAAATAAAATAATGTTAAAGCTTGGCAAATAGAGTGAAATAATCTCCTTAACCTCTTCACCATCTTAATCAATTAGCTATAATACTATGTGTGAATATATTTGTGTATTTCTTCTCATGCATATTTTCAGAAGTTGTAATCATTGTGTATGTGTTTGAAATGTTCAGTTTTAATTTTATCCCATTGAATAAATGTACAGCAATCTACTCAACATGTTTCCTATTTTCAGATGTCTAGATTGTTTCCACATTTTAGGTTTAAGAAATAAAATTTTGTTGTGATCTTCAAGCTCAAAAGGATGCTTATAAGTATGATTATTGAACCAGCAACTATATTTTATTTGCACATTTCTAAATACCTAGCACCAAATTGTTTCCCAAAGGCTTATTATACTGGTCTATAGCTAATGATGAAAGAAAGTACTAATTTAGTTGATACTCAAATCCAACTTTTGAACTTGAAGGTAATCAAACAAATTATAATGAGTATAGTTGTCAAACACTGGTTATTCATACTCAGGAATAAGTAAAAGACTTTTGTGTTTTGAAACTCTTAGTTCATTATTTTCTTAAGTATCATGAGAATAATTTTACTCATTCATACATTCATTCTTTGACCCATTTATACATGTATTTGTTTATTTAAAAGCTATTTATCTAGAACTGCAAAAAGGCATGATGCTAAATGTAGCAAAAACACAGTATTAAATACAAGGAAGAGATATAGCACTGGGGAAGAGATATAGCACTGGGGATAGAGATAAGAAAAACCCAGGGGGTGGCACCTGTGGCTCAACAGAGTAAGGCGCCGGACCCATATGCTGGAGGTGGTGGGTTCAGGCCTAGTCCTGGCCAAAAACTGCAAAAATAAATAAATAAATAAATAAATAAATAAATAAAATTATTAAAAAAAAAAAAAAAAAAGAAAAGAAAAAAGAAAAACCCAGGTCAAACTTTTGGTACAGATTCCAAGGAAGGAGATGGAAATTAAACACATTATTACATAATAATGTTAATAATGTCAATATAATTGTTACAAATATAAACATGGAAGGGAAACCCTTATTAAATACTGTAGAATCTCTGTAAGTTGACTACCCAAGGGACTGTAACAAACTGGTCAACATACAGCGGTGGTCAACACAAGGAACCAGGCCTACCATACTGATATGTACAACTGGTGGTGCATGTTCAATATACGAAAATTAGATCAACTTAAGAAGGAGGTCAGGGTAGGGTTTGACTGTACACTAAAAGCACAAAACAAATATGGATGGACAGTGCAGTTTCCTTCGGGAGGTTATAGCTAAAATTAACTTTAAAGAATTAGCAGGAATTTGCCAATGGGTGGAAGCAAGGGGTTAAAAGTGAATTATTATTCTAATGCAAAAGACAACTTGAAAAGTCAGACAGTCAAAAATGAGTCCTGAAGAATGAAGCACTAACGACAAAGTGAGAAATTTTCAGGAGATGAGGCCTCAGGGGTAAACAAGGAAAAAGCTACACAAGACCTTAGCATAGGACAAGTGAAGCCTGTTTGTTTTATATTAAGTCCAACAGAACTTTAACTTAAGAGTCAGGGGGAGACACATAAACATTTTAAGCGGCAGAGCCTTAAGACAGATTTAGCTTTAAAAATATGTATGATAATAACTATGTGGAGAAAAGACTGGAAGCAGAAAAAAAATTGATGAAGATGTATCATCTTTGAGACTTTTGAAGGAAAGAGAATGGCAAAAATGCCGAGTCCCAAATAATCCAAATACTTTCCCATCAGGTTAAAAGGAAAGATCTCCCAAAAGAAATTAAGAAGAAAAGAAAAGAAGAGGTGGACGGAAGGCAACTAGAATGAAAAGAGGTTTTAAAAAAGTCGAATTTTACAATTACAGTGATGAATGCCGATGGGGTGACGAATAAAACAAGGAATGAAAATTGGAAGCCCAAATGATCTTAAAAGGAGAAGTTTGATGGGGTGAGGTAGCCAGTTAAAGTAGAAAGGAGTGTGTAAAAGAGGTGAGAAAGGAAAGATGGCAAACAGGGCCGACGGTTTGAGTGATTTCTTGTACAAATCACAATGATATTAAAAACTAATGATACAACAGAAGACATGTTCCGGAGGTTGTTGTAAGTTGTGCCACCATTAGAGGGGCGCTTCCTATCTCCTAAGGACCAAAAGGCAAATCCCCTTCCATGGCTTTAGGGCACTAGAACACTCCAAAGAGTATTTCTAACTCTCTTTGTTAGTATATTTCAAGCTTTAGGAACTATGATATCCATACACTTTGACTGGAAGAGAAAGCAGAAAGGCTCAGGATATCAGGCAGTGACAAGAGGTATTCATAAAAATTTCTCAGACAGACTTTATTACAAGTATACCCTATTAGAAGACAAGGGTTTTTATATTCCCAGCCACTATGGAGGAGGTCAGGGTAGGGTTTGAGTGTACACTAAAACATATAAAATATACACATAAAAATATAAAATATTATGTGTATATAAAATATACACATAAAACATATAAAATATACACATAAAAATATACAATATATATTACATCTAATGCATTTGTCTATTTCTAGATAAGTAGAAGGAAAGTATAAGCTCTAATTTAGTCAGCTCTATGACTTAGCAGTTCAATATTCTTTGCTGCATACATTGCTTTAGTAAAAACAACATTTCCTGAATGAATAGTGAACTTAAAAATCCCGGGTTCAAACTGCAGTGCGTACAGTTGATGGGCACACCGATAGCTATGACTCAAGCATTACAAAAGCTATCCATGTCACCAAAAACATTTGTACCTCCTTAATATTTTGAAATTAAAAGAAAAATCCTGGGGTGTGGGGAGAAAAGCAAAACAAAAACAACCTCAGTTATGTAATTCCATCATGCATTGTATTAGTGAATTTTTTTATTTAGTTGTTTAATATATTAATTACTTATTTAGATTTGCTTCCAATGTAACATTTAATATACACCTTTGGCCCAGACAAGAGAGTGTTATTTAACTGCATTCACTAAGGCAACCAGGAACTTTGTTATTTTTCCTGTGCCTAGCCTTGCTTTTTTTAGGATGGTTTTTAACTAATGAGGCTGTAGTCTCACGTGTGCAAATTTAATCTTTTCCTGGGCTTTTTCTCTTTGGACAAATGCTTCTGAGTAGCCCATTTCAAGGATTTTTCTGGTTCAACTCCTTCCAATGTTTGTCTTTCAGGATAACCCAATAGCCGTTCCATCTTTATCGACTCCATCTGTTTTCTATTACTGTTCCTCTGAGCTCTTTTCTACTTGTCAACCCCCAATCGCTCCCCTGCCACATACCCTCCCTAACCTTAATTTATCTGGGATTCCCAAGAGAACACTGCCCTGTAGTTCATTTGGCATGATAGTTCCCTTCACCATGAAATGGTTGTAGTCACTGCTGTATTTCTAAACATATTTTGCAATGGATAGTTATTATTTTTCATAAGAAGTGACAACCCAATCTAAACTATATATCTAAGTAAAAGCACCTTTCACCATACAGAGAGACTGAATTTTCCAAGATCATCGCCAACAAAAACTATCGATCTCTTATTTACAATTCCATTCTTTACTTTCTAATTCCATATTATGAGAATAAAGAAATCATTTTTATATCACACCAATTTCTTCAGAGACAAAATGACAGATGTAGGGTATATTCAGAATTAAAATGTAAATGTTAAGATATAATGTCATGGTTAAAACTTTATCAGATGAGTAAAAATAACACGTTTTTTATGTGGTGAACCACTTCACTAGGACTGTATAATTCTACATTATTTGCTCATTTTTTCTTTTTTAAAAGAAGCCAAGCATCTCTAGAACAAACATTTTCCTTGTGTTGATTGGATTTACAGTGCCAACCAAGTTTGTTTCTTGATTTAAAGCATATTTATTTTTAGACCTTTCAATCTACTATTGCAAACAGATGTGCTCTTTTTTTTTCTTCCCATGGAAGCAAATAAATAACCAAGGTTGCAATTCCCTTTCAAAACTTAAAAAAAAAAAAAAAAAGAAAAACAATAAGAGTTTTATTTCAGAATTCTGCTCTGCGCCAAGCATCCAATCTGTAAAACATTTTGGCCTGTTGGTCTGAGGATAGGGAAAGACATCTGTGTGGGGGGCATCAATCTGTTCTTTTGAAATGAAATTCCAGTTTACAGAGCTTTGATCTGTTGAATGATAAACACAATTTTTTGAAACTGCTTATTAAAAGGGAGAAATATTGACAGTCTAAATAAATCCTAACTCTTTAAGACAAAGTTTTATGCAAATAAAAAAACTAATATTCATGGGGTCTCACAATGTACCAGAATCTATGCCAAATACTACATGCACAGTATCTCAGTTAATATTTGCTTTGAAATAGCAGTGTCAAAATTAGCTTCATTTTAATGGATGAGAAAGTGAAGAAGCAAATCACTATGCGTTTTGTACAAATCATTTAGCTGATTAGAGTCAGGAACAGGTAAAGGAGTGAACTTTCGCCTCTCAACACAGACATCTTTCTTCTAAAATGAGCTACCTCCCTCAACTAAAGCACACACTAAATTAAAAAGATGAGACCTAACTGTGAGTCAGTTTAGACCACAGCACTTCACTTTCTTTTAAAATCAGCTAGGGAATCAGATAAAGGGAGAGAGAGATTGGAATCCATCTACTGCATCTGCAGAGGTCCAGGGCCTACATTATATATTTACGAAAAAAATAAATAAATAAATAAACTATTGAACAGAAACAATGGTAAAACAGACATCTACTTGGCATCCCTTCAACAATCTTTTATCATACATAAAGAAAAGCCTTATCACCTACCTTCAATAGAACAGAATGGTCTTATAGTCCAACAATTCTTTCTTTAGGTTGGCTTAAGGCCATAACAGATCCTTCTTTAATTTTCAGACAACACAGATTGCCTCACATTTAAATCAGGCCTCTCTCTCTAAGCCTGCTGAGCCCTTCTACATGCATTATTCCATTTATCTTCTTCACATCCTTACGGAACAAGGAAATGAAATTCACCTTTTAGGCCTCACTTAGTACTAGTCAATAGGATTGCATTTCCACATCTCTACATAATTTCTTATTCTCCTTCCTAGAAACTAAAATAAGAATTCCAGAATCCTACTTCTGGTTTTCTCACTAACCGGCTTGGTCACCTGGGACAGTCCCTTACCTTCCCTAAGCTAGAGGTCTGTCGAGTATATTATGTGGAGCTGGGTAAGCTCCAAATGCCCCTCCAGTTCTTCTGATTCTAGGATTCTTTGCTCATGGAATCTTTGTAGTATTTGGCAAAGATTTGTCAAGTCTGAACAACTTTTGGGCTGTGTTTATCTCTAGAGTTATTGCAATTACCATTTGCATTTCTCCAACAGCTGGACGATTACACATCAAAGTTTCCAGAAGACACTGATAGGACTTCAGTTTAGATGGTACAAGCTAGAAAAGTGGGAAGGAAAAATAAATAAAACTAGGGGGAAAAGGGAAGAATTGTTAGGGAGAGAAGGAAGGGGAAAGGGAGAGTAAGAGAAAGCAAAAGCCAAAGTAAGAAAGTAGGTGGGGGAAAAACAGGGGAAGGAAGGGAGGGAGAAAGAGAAGACAGGAGGAGAGGAGGAAGATTGTAAGGGTAATACTAGCCCAGCCTCAACATTAGGGTGATTTTTCTGTGTCATTACCATGATGATAGTGCCGTTGTCACATTGGAGAAGATACGGAATTTGTGTAACAGAAAGCATGGACACTAGAATTAGATCAGACTTGGATTCAAATTCTGGCTTTTTCCCTGACAAGCCTTATGTCCTGTCTTAGTGCATTTGTGCTTCTATAACAAAACACTGTACACTGGACAGCTTATGAAGAACAGAAATGTATTTCTTACAGTCTTGGAAGCCAGGAATCAAGCTCAAGATGCTACCTGATTTATTGTCCAGGCAGGGCCAGCATTCTGGCACAGAGAATGGCTTCCCATTGTGCCCTCACATGGTGCAATAAGCAAGGAGTTTCTCTCCTTTATAAAGGTGCTAGCCTCTTGCATAACCTATCATTTCCCATAGGGCCCATCTTCTGATACTATCATCTTAAGGGTGAGGATTTTAATATATAAATTAAGGGGGGACATAAACATTCAGACCATAGCATGTTCCCAGATAAGTTATTTAATCTCTCTCAAACTCAAGTTATTTTTAATTATAAAAATGTGATAACATCTGTCCTCCCAGGTATATGTGAGAATCATATAATATAAATTGCATAGCACAAATTAAGTTCATGTTATTATTTATAATATAAATGGTATGTAGTAATCATCCTTCATCTACCAGCATCAATATTATTTATACCTAATAAAGCACACAAAGTATATTTCATATGTCTTAAAACTATACTGGTCCCTTTACACCTGTCTCTCGTATGCCTGCCATTACTTTCTGCTGCAATGTGTATATGTGCTAATGGCCATGGACCTCACATTCCGGGGTCATCTCAGCTGTTTCTGGTCTTTCTTCTAATAGGTAAAGTCTATGGAGACAGCGCAGGGCATCATGGAGATTCTGCCAGCTTTGTCCTCTCTCTGGTAGAGCTTTCTCCATCTCTACACACAAAAAATATTGAATGCTTTTGGAAGGGCACAAGCTTAAAACAGATAATTTTGTTTTGCCTGTGTGTTTACTGACTTACTCACATGGGCACTAGTCATTCCTACTTTAATTAAACCCCATGACTATTATGTTTATTCTAAAAGAAAGAGCTATCCATAAGAAAAGCAAGCATTTCCAGCCTAGATCTCCAGAGAAACAGAAAGGCCCTTTGGAAGATAAATTGCACTGTAAGGATCCCTTCTTGAATGAAGAATGTATGTGACTGCTAAGAGAAATAATATAATGTGCAGGCATCCTGCTCAGAATTAAAATGTGTAATCTCTTCATATACCAAAGTACCACACTTGCAGGTTCTCTTTATCCTAGAGTTTCTTATTATTCATTCAGCTGGCAAAATTTAATATGCTAAGTGAAAGACAAATCTTGTCATTAGGGAAAAGGAAAGGTTATAAAAATCTATAATAGATGACCTTTGCCCTCCAGAAACTTCAGCTTATTTGAAAGCCTTCAAGTAATTTAATTCTTTCTTCAATTGCATAGCAGTTGACACCATTTACTTTATAACTATGAGAGCCCTAAGATTTCTTATAGGCCTACTCAGTTACATTGCTCAGGTAGATGACAAGGAATAATCTAGAATGGCAGCATCTAATAGAAATAGAATGGAAAAATAATTACATAATTCTTAAAATTCCTAGTAGGCATAAAATGAAAGGCAAAAAAAAAGGAGTAAATTTTAATAGTGTGTTTTATTTAACATACCTAAAATAGTATTACTTCAATACAAAATCAATATAATATATGAATAAATATTTATATTTTTTTGTACTCAGTCCTCAAAATCCAATATGTATTTTATACTTCTGACACCACAATTTGGAGTAGCCACATTGCAAAGCATTCAGTAGCCATATGTGACTAGAGGCCAGCATATTAACATCATGGTTGAAATATTTTCTTTAAGCTGCCAAGTATTTTATTCATTGCAATTATGTGTCTATATCTAACTATTCTTCCTGTGCAGTTGCCTTATATTCAAGTCTCCATTATTTTATGGAACAAATAAGTATATGTCCACATCTTCTAGTACCAGGGAAGATAAACAAAGATTCGGTGTTCTTTGTATTTAGATTTAATGTTTTTAACCATAAACTAGCATGTCTTATCTTTTTTACTAGCTGTTTTCAAAAGAGTTTTAACATTCAGGGCAAAAGAGCCAGAATGGCAACATAAAATTATAGTTCTGGACAGGAAATGTGGATGGGTGCTGGAAGCCACTGAAAGAACACCCAGAGTTCAGGAAAGCGGAGAATATAATTGCTGTGCTCATGGCAGCATTTATCTGGGTAATGCTCTCATTACCTTTCAAGACCACAACAATGTCACTCTCCCATTTATATATGGCTTTGATGAGGATAAGGAATATGAAACAGTGCCTTCAGTTGACTGGGAGGTAGACCACTTCTTTCTTCATGTACTTATGATCTTCTTTGGGAGTCCTTACAGGTCCATCCAGTTTCAATCACTAAGGTAAGTCTCATCTGTAAGAAGGGTAGAAATGTACCATTTGAATGTTGATAACACCACCTTTTATTAAGAATGATGCAAAGTCTGTGATTGTACCCTATTGTCAAGCTAGTAAGTTATCTTGTCCCAGTTTCATAGATGTAGCTGATGGCATGAGACTTCTGGGTCAGAGACAAAAGACTTTATTACATGTTCTTATCAGTTCCTCTTGCTTCACAAGTCCCATGGGGATGATGCAGAATGTTCCACGTGAGTGCTATACACATAATGAGTATGTCACATCACACCTGAACTATCCTAGGTTAAGAAAATATAAATATCCCAAAAGTTTTGTTAATTTAACTCTGCCCAACTTTTAACCTGGAAGAAAATATTATCTTTATTATCCTAGACAAAAACAAAAAGAAAAATATTATTTTTATTATCCTAGACATTTAAAAAAAAAACTTTCTCTGCCTTAGAAGGAAGGAAACAATCTATCAGTCAAAGTTACTTGACTTGCCATATAAACACCATTCAAAAGACAGTAAAGAAACAAAAGCTATCAACACCTTTGCTCAGAAAAAGGCAGTAGGGCTGGGTGCAGTGGCTCACACCTATAGTCCTAGCACTCTGGGAGGCCAAAGTGGGTGGATAGCTTGAGTTCACAGGTTCGAGACTAGCCTGAGCAAAAAGAGACCCTGTCTCTAATAAAAATAGAAAAACTGAGGCAAGAGAATTTCTTGAGCTCAAGAGTTGGAGATTGATGCGAGCTATGATGCCATGACACTCTACCCAGGGTGACAGCTTGAGACTCTGTCCAAAAAACAGGAAGGAAGGAAGGAAGGAAGGAAGGAAGGAGGGAGGGAGGGAGGGAGGGAGGGAGGGAGGGAGGGAGGGAAGGAAGGAAGGAAAAAGAAAGAAAGAAAGAAAGAAAAAGGCAGTAGCAAGACAGACCCATGGAGTAATGTCCCTGAACACCCTTCTATTAACACTCCTCTCTCGCCCTTTATAATCTACTAAACTCCTCCTTGCCTCACTTACTTAACCAAAGTGTACATATTGTTTTAATATGCTATTTGATGTGAAATATTGTCAGATTTGCAAAAAACCAAGCTGTAATAGATATAAAATGTTCAAAAAGTAATCAAGGTGAAAATTATAAGAATTCTAATCAATCCTACAATAAATCCTTTGAAGATTAACAGATCGTATCATGCGATCTTAGTTTCCCCAAGTCTCTGATAATCATGAGATCTATATTAGCAGGTCCCCTGATTTGGATCAAAGAAAACATAGTTATTGTAACAAAATTAACCTCTCGCTTTTACACAGCATTTTTATATTCCATTTTTTTCTGACAGAAAATCACAACAGAAATACTAAAGTGGCTTTTAATATCAACTATATTTCATAAAACATACTAGGTTATACAAACTCATATTGAAACCTTCATGTGCAGATAGGTTATATTTAAACATATTAGAAGCTATTTAATGAACTGCTAGTACCCTAATTACTCTGTATAGAATCTACAACTTTTTAAACAGCTGTGTAAAAAGGCTACATAATTTAAGATAGAAAAAAAAAAAAAATGGAAACCACATTTAATTCGACCTTTTAGGAGAATATTTGTCAGTTAGAAGTCATTCTCCAAAATGGAATCAGAAAGGTTTCCTAGAACTACTGGCCAATTAGGACTCACTTTGGAAGATGAGTAAATGTTTGCTGTTCTATGGGATTTGTGGAGACCTCAGAGGGACCCGACCCACATTTGGCTCATTTTTTAACTGACCATAAAGACAACTTGGGAATATTTTGTCACAAGGAAAAGAGTGCTACCCACTGAATGAGTCACAGTCCATTTCTGAAGTTCCTTACTTAGTGTTTTTGAATGGTTTAATCATCAAATTCTTGACTCTTATGAGAATGAGTTCTCAAAGCTCAAATAGGTTGCACTTCTATGGTAGTTTGATAATTTTCCATCTAGTGCAATATAATCAGCCAAAATTTTGAAAGTCATTATTTGTGAACATATGGAATATATAAAAGAGCTTCAGATGAAAGCCAGCTCTGTTGATGTACATCTTCATTTTGGCACTACTTCGAACAAGTCAAAGCTGCCTGGCTTCCCCACCTGTACAATGGCAGGTAAAGGAAGGGGGTGATGATTCAGTGACCACTAAAAAGCTTTCCAGTCTTACCTTTGTCTAATTCTATCTCATTTAAGACCAGGCCTTTTAAATTGTGTATTGAGGAGGACATATTACACTTGGCAATTTATGCTACTATTACCACCTTATGAATTAAGTTGTTCTGTGCCTTATTCAGAAAGCATATGTACGAGGTAAAAGAAAAGTATATAGCCATTTGTCAGTCTGGGTAACTCCTCAGTGACATTTGGACCTCACAACTTTCTTTTTTTGGGCAACTTAAGCATTTAGGGTCATTCTACTTGGCAACATGTCATATGGTGATATAAAGATGAGACAGATGTCATTTTAACCAGAAGGTAAAGGAAAAATGCAATCATCTTCCAGTCCACTCATTCTGAATCTTCTCACAGCATCAAAGGGAGGCCCAGAGATAGATTTCTTGCAATTTTCCCAGTTGACAGTGTGGGATACCTCAGTCAGATGAATAATACATGTAGTTACAAGGAACACAATTTTAAAAGAATCTGGCATTTACAAAGCAGCTTTACTGGTGGAAAGAGTAAAGGCTTTGAATATTCTGTCAGTTTGAAAAGAGTTTCTGTGTCACCCTATCAGGTCATACAAACCATCTGATCAACTGCCATTCAGGGAAAGCATTTATTAAAGTCAAAGTAAGGAAATATCAATTTGAAGAATGGAAAAAGCTTAGAGGTTTTATTTTCAAACTTTTAGGAATGAAAAAGAGTAGAGATATTTCTGTTTCTAGAGTAAAATATGCTATAAAATTTGGTTTTGATTGAATAGCTGGAATATGAGTCTTAAAGCAGTGAAAAATTATTTCTGATTATTTTTTAAGTCTTGAGACTGCTTCCAGGAAGATGGAGTAGATGTACTTTTCCATATTCCTCCCACAAAATACAACTAAAATCCTTGGGCTGGCTCTAGCAATACATAAAAAGATATTAAGACAGTAACTGCTATACTAAAAAACTGTGATTCCTCTTTCCATTTTAGTAAAAGCTAAACAGAGAGCTGGAACTCTTTTCTTTCTTGATTATAATAAGGTATGCATACACCCCCACCCCCCCCACTAGGGTGGCATTAGGGAAATCTACACAGGGAGCCAAGACATTCATGACTCCCAACCCAGTTGGTGAGGCAGCCCCTCCCCCATGTGGTCTATGAATGCCACATGGTGAGCCTGGACTTCCACCCAACCCAGCAGAAGGAGGTGCTCTCCCCATTCCTCATGAGAGTGTTTTAAGAGGAGGACTAGGGGACAGTCAGGACCTTCAGATCACTCATTAGTAATGAGGACATCTGTGCATGAGGCATGGTGTCAGGGGAGGCTGAAACTCTTATTTCCATCCAGTGCTTAAGAGGTTCCCCCCACCTCACATGGCAAGTGGACTCAGTGGGGAATCTGTAATTTTACTCCCACCTGGCAGTAAGGAGGCAGACACTGCACCAATGTCAGAGAAATCCAGTTACAACAAAAGGTTCAAATAAGATCCAGAGTCTTACAATTTTAAAAGTCCACATTTCAGGAAATGACTCATATCAAGAACCAGAAATTTCTGAAACTAAATATAAAAGACAATTGGTGTATGAAAATAACTGATTTGCATAACAGATCAGAGATATTAGAATTATTTGACAAAGATTTTGAAGCAGTCACAATAAGTTTTCTTTAAGAGCAAGTACGACCATGCTTGAAACATTTAAAAATAGAAACTATCAGCAAAGAAATAGAAAGTTTCAGCAAAGACAAAAACTATAGAAGACAAAGTAGAAATTTTAGAACTGAAAAATACAACTAGCAAAATAAAATATTTTGTGGATTGGCTCAATAGTGGAATAGAGGGACAGAGAAAAGAACTCGTAAACCAGAACAATGGAAATTGCTCAACTGAACAATAGAAAATAGATTCAAAAAACAAAACAAAACAATAAAAAATTAACTTGGTGACTGATGGGACCATAATAAATGAACCAACTGTTCATGTTATCTGAAAGCTGAAAAGAGAAAGGTAAAGCCAAAGAAGTCTTTAAAGAAATAATCATTTAAAACTACTCAAATTTGATGAGGCATAAACCTACTAACTCAAGATGCTGAGCAAAATTAACAATTATAGCCTCAAAGAACCCCACACTAAGACATATCATAATTAGCTTTCTAAAAGCTAAAAGAAGACATTTGAAAGCATACAGAAAAAAAATTCTAAAAGAGAAAATAAATTAAAATACCAGCAGATTTTCTATCAGAAACTTTGGCGGCCAGAAGAAAGTATTATTCAAGTGCTGAAAGAAAATAAATGTCATCCCAGAATTTGATATCCTTCAGGAATAAAGGAGAAATTTCTCACATGATGAACTAAAAGAATATGTTGCCAGCAGACCTGAATTAAAAGAATGGCTAAAGGAATTTCTCTAAACAGAATGGAAACAATAAAAGAAAGATGCTAGGAACATTAGGAAGAAAGAACATGGTAAGCAAAAATATGAGCAAATACACTATGAATTTTGATAATGAAGTTCTGTTATGTGGTCTTGTCATTCTAGGATTCTATCATTCCCCTTGCTATTAAGAAGTTTAGATCTGTAATAACTGGCCCAACCTACAAAGGATAATCACTACTGACCACTACTGTCCTCTCTGCACGCGCGCACACACACACACACACACACACACACAAACATACACACAGAGTATATTTGTACTAAGTAGTTAGTTAAATACACCCTTCTTGATGAACAAAATCAAGGGAAGTAATTTAGGAATCAGAAAAGGATAGGGTGGAATGTAAATGCAACACTAAAGTTGTTCCCTCTGGATGGACAATGTTTAAGCCTCCTCTGGCAAGTGCCATAACTTCCCAAGCCTTTCAGGGAAAGAGATTTCCAGTTGGCAAAGGACAATTCTCCACTCAAGAATGTAGATGAGTCATTGCAGTACAGTAAGTGCAATATGGGTTGTACCAAACTGGTAAGTAGTTCTAGGCAAAGCACCAACTGTATTTATTATAATTCAGGAAAGAGGAAGGAAATCCAAGTAGGCTACACTGGTAAAAGTCAGCTATAGCATGTCCCAGAACTGAGATTGGACATAAGAAATGGGTGAAGTTCTTTAGTACGTTTGGTGGAAGAGTAACACATTAAACAAAAGGATAGAGGTAGAATTTACTATAGTATGAAATTATTAGGAAAAACAGAACTTAAAATCCAAATTCCAGCTAATTAAATGTTGTATCTTCTTTAATTATTTAAAATTTTGTTTTTAATTGTATAATGTATATTCACATATATTCAAAATTCAAAATGTACAAAAGGGGACACAATCCTAACATTCTTTAGAGGTCATCTAGTTTTCTTTTCTTTTTTTTTTTTTTAATCTAGTTTTCTCAAACAGAGAATCAAGTTTCTATCAGATATGTAGTCTATGTATAAACAAGTAAGTATTTTTTTGTCTTATTGATATAATTATAAACATGTACTTGAGATCAATCAATAGATAAAAATCTTCCTTGATCTTTTTGTAACCTCATAATACTTTCATATGAATATATCATATTTTATTTGGCCAGGTCCATACTGATGAACATTTCAGATTCTTATAATCATTTGTTATTATACATAACAGCACACACACACACACACACACATACACACACACACACGTATATCATTTCATAGAGTCCTGAGGGCAGCTATAGGATAAATTTGAAGAAGTAGATCATTGAGTGAAAGGCTTTTTCAATCAGCTTAGACCAAATTATGCCACAATAACAAATTACATCAACCTCTTAATAGCTTGCAACAATAAATAATTATCTCTCACTCAAGTTATATCTCCATTGCAGGCTGCTCTGGCTCTTTTCACATCATTTAAATACTAGGATCTTAGCTAAAGTAGCAAGCCCTCTTCAGGGCATGTGAGGTGTTGGCAGAAGAAAAACAAGACATGACTAATCATGTGATGGCTCTTAAATTTCTGCTTGGAAATAATGCATGTCATTTCTACTCACAGTTCACTGACCACAAAAATTCATATGATCAAAGCTACATCAGTGTGGTTTGTATATATGATTCTCTCCACATAGGGATGGAAGGCAAGTATTTAGAATACCAGCACAGTTCATCACAATGAGTAGGCATATTTATAAATTTGGTAGATGCCAAATTGTCTTCCTCCAAAGTGTTACAAATTTAAAAACCCATCAATAATATGTGTTTTCTCCATTTTGTCACTAATATATTATGACATCAAACTCTTCAATCTTGGCCATTTGAAGGAGGACTATATTTTGATATGAATTAATTTGAATTTCTTTTGGCATCAGTGAAGTTCAGAACATGTTCATGTTCATTTTCAAATATGCCTTAGCACACAATCATTAACAATATTTTTAATTCTTTTATATAGATATCCTGTTTCTATTAATTCAACCTATGATCATTAACTTTAAGCCATTTTCATGCCAGCTTGTGTACTATATTTTTTTCCCCACATACTGAAAGCTGATAAATTCTGTCCCTTTTAGCTGACAAGGTATGTCTACACCATTTTGAATTTTATAACAAATTTTTAAAAATAAAACACAAATGCAGTATTTTATTTCACTTTGCCCTATTTAGTGCAATATTCCAACCTATTCTGGTCAATTTTGTATCTTCAAAAATAATTTTTTTTTACTAAAATATAATACAAAGAGAAAACATTGAAAATCCAAACAAGCAAATAAAATAACAGCTATAACATCAGTCAAAGACAACTATTATTTTGTAATATTTCTACTATTTTTCATGTCAGGCAGACCAACTGGAATTGAATTATCTCTGAACTTGATATATATGCTTTCTAAGACTTTATTCATACCATCAAAATAATTAATAGTGCCAAGCAAGTTCCTAGCTATTTCTCTGAGCTTCTACTCAGTTGGAAAGTATCAGGCAAATGAAGAGTAATTAAAAGCCAACTCCTAGCTGGTATAAATTTCTCTTTTGCTAGTGGGATGTCTCTTTCTTTGGGGTTTTAGGGAGTGACTAAGAATTACAAGACTGGATACAGAAAGGCAAAGCGAGGTGGGAAGATTGAGTCATTGGAGCTGTCTCTGAGGCAGAAAATTTCTTCTAACGGTAGAGGAAAAATGTAAAAAACAGTCAACTATATGTACCCAAGACACCCAAACAGAAGAGAATAACCTATGGATATAAATCCTTGAAGGTCCAAAGTTGAGAATCAAATTGGTGATAGAGGACACTTGAGTTCAGATTCTTGTCCAAGCAAGACAAAGCCAATTGTTATTTAGGAAGAGGGAAAATTTTAAATGTGGTCAATTACTCTGAATATTTAAATTGCCCTGATGAACTAGGGAGGATGTGTTTCTGACCTATTTTAAGGGTTCATTGTATCCGAACATCTAACAGACTCTGTGTCTCCTTTTGCTTACATCTAATAGGCATTTTCGTAAGAAAGCTTACATTTATGATCACAGCTAGAAAACTAAAAAGTAACAGTGTAGTGTTCAGAAATAGGGCCTGAAAGAAGTTGCTGGTTGTTCATGAATTCATACCTAACAATATGTGGGTCATTACAAACACTTTGAGATACACGAAAATCAAGAAATATAAATTATAAAACATGTACTTGCTAACATTGACGAAGTTCAAAAAATCACAGTAGAAGGAACTTCAAAAGCAGTACTTTTAATCTTAGCTCTTGTGTCTATAACAAAACACTGTAGACTAGGAAGCACAAATATCATCTATTTCTCACAGTTCTGGAATCTGAAAAGGCCTGGATCCAGGTGCAGAAAGTCTAGTGTCTGATGAGGTCCCTGTTCCTGGTTCCCTCATGTGGCAGAGAGAGGAAGCAAAGTTTCTCCCATCTCGTTTGAGAAGGGTTCTACATTCAGGACCTAATCACCTCCCATGGCTCTCTCTAAACACCACCACATTGGAGCTCAGGATTTCCACATGAATTTTAGGGGCCTGAAACATTTAGTCCGTAGTAATTCTAATATTTGAGTATCATCATTGCCAGATAGCTAGAGTCCAATCAGAACATTTTTACAAAGGGAAACTCATGTAGTTAAATCAAAAACAGAGCGAGATGGTTGAGGATTTTCCAGGATTCCTAAAGCTAGTTATCTTTTAGCTGCTATCTTGATTTTTATCTCCTTTTCCATTTCTTATTTGCAAATTCAGTGAATAAGTGGTCAGGGTTAAATACAGCCTACACATGCAATTTGTTTTCTGTCATGACCTATGACACTGGAAACAATTTTCTTTGTAGTTTTTCTGAGTGAGTTGTCCTATAATTTTGACAAATATCCTATGCCTGTCCTTGTAAGGGAAAAGACAATGTGCTAGTTTTTCTAATGAGAATCCCTAGTTGTATCATCTTTGCAGTTCAGAGGATTCTAGTGACAGGTGATTGACAGAAAAGAAATCAAGTATATGAAAAGTTTATTTCACAAAATATAACCATAGATGAGGTCCTGAACTAGACTGTGAGGAGGGATAGAAGAGAAGACAGTTAGGACTCAAAAAACTGACAAGATTTGGACATCAATCAGCTTTAAAGATTATAGGAAAGACACGTTAAGAGAGGGAGGAGCCAAAAATAGTTAAAGTTTTGAGTAATGTGAAAGAAAGGAAACAATAACAGCTGATTGGCTTGTTTTCTGAAACCAGTGAAAACTTTGGAAAGATGAACAAAATTGTTTTGTAAACTTCACTGTCATGACATGGAATGAATGAAAACTGAACAAACGATTTCAAATTTACTATAATAATCTTAAAAAGAATAGTTTAAAAAGAAATATTACTGTAATTTCTAATGGAAACTAGAGGAGATTATTTCTTTCATTTTCTCTTTATACTTTTAAACAAAAAACCTTTATCAAACAGCTGGAAAACTACACTCCATGTACCAAATCTAGCCTACCCTCTTGCTTGTGAACAACCTGTCAGCTAACAATGATTTCCACATATTTTTAAATGGTCGGGAGACACATCAAAAGAAAAATATTTTGTTACACATAAAAATTATATAAACTTCAAACTTTACTGTTTATAATTAAACTTTTTTTGGAACACAGCCATGTGCAACTTAGATACTATCTATAGCTGCTTTCATGCTACAAAGTTAGAGTGTAGTAGTTGCCAGAGACCATATGGCTACTATGCCTAAAATATTTTTTATCTGACTCATTACAGAAAACATCTGCTAACCCTTGCCCTAATATAAGCTGTTTATTAAAAGATAACTTAAGAAATAATAATACCAATTGAAAGCCCAACTAGAAAATAACTGTGATTCAATTTTATCAACTTTTTTGGTCTATGTATTGAATAAATATTTGCAAGGAGCCTACTGTCTGTCAGATTACTGTGTGAGATGCTACACATATGAATGCAAAACATACTTACACATTAGCCTGCTTCCTAGGAATAAAACACTCCATAAATGAAGTCTCTTTTTAGTTATTCCTGGCAAAATGATAACAAAGAAGTAGAGTGCAGTCAGAATAGAGGGCTTCTTCATAGTACTCAATGTAACTTTCAAGAATTAAAGTCTGAGTCCAGAAATGCTGGCTCACACCTGTAATATTAGCACTTTGGAAAGCCAAGGTGGGAGGATCACTTGAGACCAGCCTGAGCAATGACAAAACCCTGTCTCTACAAAAAATAGAAATATTAAACAGGTGTGGAATAATACGGCAGGAGTAATTACAGATGTGTGTGTGACACCAAAGCCCATTCCTTCTAATGAGGCCAACAGTTCTAGCACTTTGTTCTAGGGAACCTAAGGGTTCAACAATGGTCATTTAAGAAGTTTCACATATATCATATATACAACATGTACATATAGTTATGTTGAAATCAAAACATACGACTCAAACTACCATTTAAATGGGACATATTGTCCATATAATTTATTTCTGTCCTCTCACAAAACTTCAAGAAAATAAAAGTCAATGGATTTTAAAACATAAACTTGCAAAGATAAAAAGTACAAAATGAAGCATTTTAGACACAACTTTTTGGAATGTGGATGGTATAAGAATAAATGGTCATTGACTCAAAGATGCTGAACACAGACGCAGTAGGGGGAAAACCAAGAAACAATCTAGATGTGCCTCAGAATGCTCAAGAGGTAGAAATGATAACAGAATAAGTATCTAAAGGTGAGGGCAAAGGTGCGTAAAAAATAAAAATAAGAACTTGATAAAAGTCTATTTGAGAAGCTATTGAAAATCCAGATCCCACTCAACATCTCAAGAGAAGACTGGAGACTCAAATGCAGGTCTGGTCGTGGGAACATGGGAACAGTCTGATCAGGTCAACACCACTCTAAACAGGAATCTCTAGCCCATTCTTCTTTTCTAGTATCACTCACTGAAGATTCAGATTGTATCCCAATGCAGATCAATCTGCTGAGCTAAGGCCCTTTGCCTCACCCTTGGCTGACAAAGGTCGTCAGAAGCAGAAACAGGCATCACTGTTTTGGTAGAGGATGGAAGACTGACTTCTCCACCTTCACACTGTACACATGGAGGAAGAAATGAGAGCACAAACAGGAATACCAAAAGGTAGCAAATATCTACTATGCCCTTCTTGTTAAGCATGCCTAAACCACCGGATTAGCTTTCACACAAGGCTCTACTTAAAGAGCATTTCTAATTATCTCACAAGCAACTCATGCAGAATGGTAACTTTTTTATAAATTGGTAGTCAAAAATTTGTTGTCTAAGTGACATAGGTCCTACTAAGACCTCCCTGCCTTATTTTCTTATATTAGACTTAAATGTAACATAGGTAAAACTTCTAGCTTAAATCAAATGTTGCATACCTGCGTAGACTGCTCAAGAGAGCAATGGGGGAGGGGGGGAGTTCCTCCCAGGGATTAGCGCAGGGTGGGCGCTCTGCATTTCTTGGCAACTCCCACGGTGCCACCCCCTCATTCTCTTGTTCGGGTCTTCTACATTGTGGTTGCTGGTGCCCTGGCATCCCCAACCCAGTGACAAAAATGCTGAGTTTCTTCCGTAGAACACTTGGGCATTGGTCAATGTGAAAACATGCAGAGAAGGAACGACTCCGAGAGGCACAGTGAGCTGCCACACATATTCCTGCAGCTGGAAAATAGCAAGAGCAGTAAGTTATCATCTTAATCAGAAAAAATGGTATCAATAAAATTCAATGAATTACAACACCCAGGAAAACCCAGAGAGATATATACGAGAGAAGGAACAGTGAGAACAGTCAAAGCTTTTGCCTCAACTCTGCTACACCAGCAACTTGTACAACATTATCTATTAATCGTTTTCTGAATATTCTAACTAGAAATTTATGCAACAGCAAATAACCACTCCCACAAACAAGGTATCAAAAAGTTCAGTGTTTAGACATAGTGAAGCAAGTGAGGAAAAAGAAGAAATTCACAATGAATTTTCTAAAAACAAACAAAAAAAAATATTTTCTAATCAGCTTTCAAATCAAAAGAGGAAAATTTGAGCTCAATATTGAAATAAAATAAGAGCAAAGGAAGTAATTTAGGAAATCTGTCGATAAACATTTTATACATTTTAAACAAGTGAACATAGTGCTAGCAGGGCTCCTCAAGTTTAGCAAATATTATTTGAATTAGTTTTTCTGGTGAGGTGAGAAAATATTATTCTAGTCACTTTTGTCTCATTTTCCCAGGCTGTTAATGAGGATAGTTGACTTTTTCTCCATCCCGTGCAATATCAGCACATCCTGAAATCAATTGCAAAATTATAGATGCCCCAAACTCGTCCTAGCTGGCCTTTAAATGATGAGGGTTGTGAGGTAAATGGGCTTTTTAAAATAGGTACAATCCCCAGTCTGCCTATGAAAGCTAAACCATAAATAATCTGAAAAAATTATATTAATTATATGTTTATAAAGAGTAAACCATCTTATCTTAAATATTTAAAAAAATTCTCAAATATAGGTGGCAAATGCCGATATTAGTTTGCTTTGGGGGTTTCCAACAATAAGATAATATAATTAAGATGAATTCAAGCCAAAATATGCTGTAGTATTTAATGAAACATAATTGGCATTGCCTGTTTCCAAGTTTATAATTAGGGTTTTTATATTCAACAATGAACAGATCAAACATTTCCATAAGAATTGTAAAATAGGAGTTTATTTCTTATCTGTCTAAAACTCACATTTCTCATATCTTTGAATTCATTTTATTTTTCCCCTTTAAATATATGCAATATATTATACATTAATTATACCTTAGTAAAGCCATTAAAAAAGTGGTGAGGCCATTGTTTGTTGGGATAGTTTTTTTTTTCTAGAATAGTGTGGAAAATAAGCGTTTTTGTTACATGAATTGCTTTTTTATGGTTTGAGTCAAAGTTGTAAGTGTGCCCATTACCCAGATACCATGTCTCATACCCATTAGGTGTGAATTTTACCCATCCATCCCTCATTGCCCATCCTCCATCTACAATATCATCTCACTCCAGTTAAAATGGATTTTATCAAAAACACAGATAATAATGAATGCTAGCAAGGTTGTGAGGAAGGAGAACACTGTTGGTGGGAACATAAATTAGTACAACTAGTATCAAAAAGTATGGAGTTTCCTCAGAAAACTATTGTATGGCCCAGCAATCCCAGTGCTGAGAGGAGAATTAGTATATCAAAAAGATATCTGCCTTCCGGTTTGCTGCAGCACCATTCAAATAGGCAAGATTTAGAATCAACCTTAGTGTTCATCAACAGATGAATAGCTAAAGAAATTGTAGCAGGGATGGCAACTGCGGCTCAAGGAGTAGGGTGCCCACCCCATATACCAGAGGTGGTGAGTTCAAACCTGGCCCCAGCCAAAAACTGCAAAACAAACAAACAAACAAACAAAAAATCCTGCAGCACATATACACAAAAAAATAAAAACCTCACCATTTGCAACAACACAGATCAAACTGGAGAACATTGTACTAAGTGATAACCCAAGCACTTAAAGAGAAACCCATATGTTTTCATTCATATGTCGGAGCTAAATTTTAAAAACCATCAATCTGGTGGGGACAGAAAGTGGAATGGTGGTTACTAGAGGCTGGGAAGGGTAGTGAGGATGGTGGGATAAAGTGAGGCTAGTGGGTACAAAATTATAGTTAAAAAATTAAATAGAATCAAGAATATTTGATAGCATGACAAAGTGACTACAATCAGTAAGTTAGGATATACTGCAAAATAACTAAAAGTGTGGAATTAGAATATTCCTAACACAAAAAGAAGATAAATGCCTGAGGTGATGTATTACCTGATTTTATTTACTCATATTTGTATGCCTCTATCAAAATATCACAAAATTAGAAAATATTACAGGTACCATATAAAGACGCACAACTAGTATGCACCCACAAAAATTTAAAAAAAATCAGGAGCCCTGGGTTCTTATATTACTACCAGGGCATCTAAAGCAGTGGTTCTCAAAAAGATCTCTGGAATGTATAAGGGGACAAAGAGCCCTATTGTCTTTGCTTGTCACAGTGATTAGGGAAAGTTAATGGCCATGAACATGGGGTCAAATACCTGGCAATGAACAAGAATAGTTTGGTCCGTACTCCCTGACCATTACCTCCTTTACCCTAAAGCTTCTAGCAAGACAATCTCTTATGGAGTAGGTTTCACTTTAAGACTATAAACTTATACTTTGTGAAAAGGAAAAAAGTTCATCATAATTTGTTTTAATGAAAGTAATATTTTTCTACAGTCATGATTGAAGCAATGGATAAAATCACTTTAACTTTAAAATGAAATCTAGACCCTGGGTTGTCCCCTGTCTAGTATTATATGATATGATTTTAGACTGGTTATTGACTCTATCCATCTTCAAAATGAAAATAATGTTAATGTCACTGGAAGAACATCTGAATTCAGGAACAAAAGCCAAGTATACTTGGAAGTTTAATATTATATTTTAATGCATAATTTTATAATTAAACAAGCCATGTACTATCCAGTTGCACGAATGCTCAATAATCACTGTTTGCGTAACAATTAACAAGTCCAGTTATATATCAACCGTCACGTGCTTTCCCACCTTACAAGGAAGTTTTTGACTTCAAAGAATGAGATTCATGCCCGTAGAGCAAGTGAATGAATTGAGAATAAATGATGGGCCTCGTCTTTAGCCTGAAGGAGGAATGAGCTTTTATACTTCTCTAAAACAGTTATCTTTTTCAGAAAGTTAATGGTCTACAGATATAGTTTGCAATGAAAACAGTACCACTTGATTTCAAACAACTATATCCTCAAATTAACAGAATGTTGGCTCCATGAAGCTTAATCAAGATCTCTATTTTATTAAAGCATACCAGGACAACCAAATTTCACAAGTTGGGCCTTTTGTGCAGCTCCAGGATCAGGTTTATCTGAGACCCTCTAAAACCATGGGGCTTCCTTATCCTCTACGGGCACCTGCAAGTATTTCATCTCATTTGTAATCTAAATTTCTATTAATGTCTTCACTACACATGTGACATAGGCCCTCTATTATTCTACTGCTATAGGAATACATAGATCCTGCAAAGTTCTTTTAACAGGAAGGTCAAGGACGGGGAAGGCAGATCAGGACCCAGAGGGTGTCACAGTAGTACTAGTCACCATCTACAAAATACTCCTAGAGACTATCAATTTCTAAACCAAAATATGTTTCTTTGAATTTAAGTGTAACTACAAGTCAAAATGCTCAGGTTTATAATCATGAACTCAACATGTAAGGAGTATTTATTACACGGAAGCCTTTATGAGGCATGTTTTTATAAAATGGAAGTAGAACTGAAGGACCAAAATCACTGAATTCCTCCCAGGATCTTTGCCAGGCTTATCCTTCATGACCAAGCACCCCTTGTTTGGCATCAGATGTAAAGGACTCCCTGATCTGTCTTTCCTGAGAATCTAAAGAGTCATTAAAGCTCCACCTCCAACCACACTCCACTGGCCAAGTCCCTGCTAAGCCCTGCCACACTGCCACAGGGCAAGATTCAAGCTGCAACTCAGCTGAAGTCCGTACATAGTAGCGTGATCCTGGGCCTCATGTCCACATCTTGTAGCAGTAATTCTCAATTTGTTTGTTTTGGCTTGGTCTCATAAAAATTTTGAACCCTATCCCCTAAAAAAAATTCACAGTTTTACATGCATACACAATAAATTCTTTTGTTCCTGGTAATATGAGGATTCTCTGAAGTGAATCATCCTTGGACCTAAATTTAAAAAAAAAAAAATAAATAAATAAATAAAACCATGTCTGATTAGAGGCTATGTAATCTCTGCTGTACTAATGCTCTTCTTGAAGCTAAGAGTGCATTATGGGCATAAATAATAGTTTCTAGAAAAGATTAATTAAATGTCTCTAATATTACCTACTTCTATACATACAGTCGATATATGTTTTACAAAGTTGTGTTTATGTTCTACATAGTTGTTGTGAATACTGGACCACTGCTTATAGAGAAAACACAGGGTTAAATCTCTGACAGCCTCTGGTCACATTTTCATCAACTAATCAGTACATAACCAAGTTTTAGATGTTTGTGTGTGAAAAGAAACTTTATTTGATGTATACTGATGATTCATTAACTTTGAATTCACAGCCAACAGAACCATAACTCATTCTGAACGAGGCTTACCTAACACATGTATTTTCTCCGTAAGACAGGTCATAGCCTTCTTACATTGTGCCCAAGGGACATTTTAAAAGGTGAAAAACAACAAGAAGCATAAAAATGTGAAAAGTGTTTCACTAAATAGGCCATGAAAAAGAGCATAAAATGAGAAGGTAGAGCATCACTTTATTCAACCTCAGATACAATGTATGCATTGGACAACTCGACTTTGGCCATTCTGGGTGTGCCCATGTAACTGTGAAAGACACCAAGTACTGATCTGAGACTTCACTGTAGACTAAATATTACACCTCCACCCAAGTTCATATGTTGAAATCCTAACACACAATTTAGTGGTATTTAGGATATGGTGCCTTGTCCCGACCCGCGGGACAACAACAGGGAGCCGAAGAGATCACCTAGAGAAATGAGATCGGACAAGGGGCGCGAGAAATGGAGGCAGGACAACAGTCTGATCGAGCCTCAAATTTTATTGGTACAGCAGCGGCTTATAA
>CAUYPK010020865.1:0-42345 GCA_963574355.1 Loris lydekkerianus | reverse complement strand
GGGGTACAATGTGCTGGTTTTATCTACAATTTGAAATATTTTCATCAAACTAGTTAACATAGCCTTCATGTCATTTTTTTAGTTATTGTGTTAAGACGTTTATATTCTACATTTAGTAAGTTTCACATGTACCCTTGTAAGATGCACCATAGGTGTGATCCCACTGATTACCCTCCCTCCATCAATTCTCCCCTTTTCCCCCTCCCTTTCCCCTTTCCCCATATTCTTAGGTTATAATTGGGTTATAGCTTTCATATGAATTCGTTTCATAGTAGGGCTGAGTACATTGGATACTTTTTCTTCCATTCTTGAGATACTTTGCTAAGAAGAATATGTTCCAACTCCATCCATGTAAACATGAAAGAGGTGAAGTCTCCATCTTTCTTTAAGACTGCATAATATTCCATGGGGTACATATACCACAAATTATTAATCCATTTCTGGGTCAATGGGCACTTGGGCTTCTTCCATGATTTAGCAATTATGAATTGGGCTGCAATAAACATTCTGGTACAAATATCTTTGTTATAATGTGATTTTTGGTCTTCTGGATATCTACCTAGTAGAGGAATTGTAGGATGGAATGGCAGGTCTATTTTTAGATCTCTATGTGTTCTCCAAACATCTCTCTAAAAGGAAAATATTAGTTTGCATTCCCACCAGCAATGTAGAAGTGTTCCCTTTTCTCCACATCCACGCCAACATGTCTGGTTTGGGGATTTTGTGATATGGGCTAATCTTACTTTGATATCTCAAAGTAGTAGATGATTAAGGATGATGAGCATTGTTTCATATGTCTGTAGGCCATTCACCTGTCTTCTTCAGAGAAATTTCTTTTCAAGTCCCTTGCCCAGCCTGAGATGGAATCACTTGTTCTTTTCTGGCTAATATGTTTGAGTTCTCTGTGACTTTGCTGACTTTGTTCATTAATTCTAATTTTCTTTTTCTTCTAGGTTTTTCTTTTTCTGGACTTCTTTAGAGTTTCTATCTTTAAGGTATGTCATCTGTTAATAGAGAAAATTGTATTTCTTTCTATCTAATCTGGATGTCTTTTTGTTGTTGTTGTTGTTGTTGTTGCCTAAATGCTCTGGCTAGGACTTCTAACTCTATATCGAGTACAAGTGGTATAAATGGACATCCTTGCCTTGTTCCTGATCTTCGTGGAAAAGCTTCTAGCTTTCTTCCATTAAGTAAGAGTTAGCTATGAGGTTTTCATAGATGGTCTTTATATGGTGATGTAATTTCATTTTATTTTTAGTTTGTTAAGCATTTTTAAACTTGAAAAGATGTTAAATTTTGCATTTATTGAGATGACCATCTGATTTTTTATCACTTGTACTGATAATTTCCTGTTTCACATTGTTTAGTTTTCATATGTTGAGCTAAACATGCATTCCAGGGATTCCTACTTGGCCATAGTGTGTGATATTATCAATGTTCTGTTGAGTTCTGTTTATTAGTGTTTTGTTGAACATTTTTGCATCATCAGGGATATTAGTCTATCGCCTTCTTTTCTTGTGATGTTTGTTTTGCTTTGATATAAGAATAATATTAAAATGATTTGGAAGTGATCCTTACTCTTAGTTTATTGGAATAATTTGAGAAAGATTGATGTTAATTCTCTAAATATTCAGTAGATTTCTGCAGTGGTTCCCTTGATAGTCTCCCATAAGCCCCATAGGCTCTACTCTTTATTTTTCTTTTTTCTTCTCTGACTAGATAATTTCAAATGACCTGTCTTCAAGTTTGCTATTTCTTTCTTTTGAATGATTAAGTCTCTATTGTGTCTACCCCACCACCACCCTACTGGTGAAGTTTTGAATTCCATTTTGTATTCTTCAGCTCCAAAATTTCTGAGCTTTTAAAATGTTTTTTTATCGTTTTGTTAATATTTTTAATTTTTAATTTTTTGTTTTCCTAAAGTGAGTAACCATCTTTATGAAAGTTATTCTGAATTCTTTGTTATGTAATTCATTCTCCATTTCTTAAGTCCTTAGATTATTTAGATTCAATTAGAGGGCTAATTCTAGAAACTCCAGAATCAGTTCAGAAAAATCCATCTTTAGAATTCTGTTCCTCTATAACCACTCTCAATACCAAAATCTGTGTTATTTGGGGTTCTTCAGAGAAACAGAACCAACAGGAGTTATAAACATAGATACATACAGACACACGGGGTGCCAAAATACGTATATACGTTTTAAGAGAGAAAAATGCATTAAAGTATAATATATGCCAATAACAAAAGATGAACACAAGTCATTGTGAGCACTCTTGTAATTGCAGAAGTCACACATGGCTACATTTATACTCAGCTCACATGATTATGGAGGCTGAGAAGTGCCATTGTGTGTTGTTGGCTGTCTGGGAAAAGAGGAGAGCCAGTGATGTAATTCAGTACACGTTCTAAGGCCTGAGATCCAGGGTAAAGGGGTAAGGCAATGGTATAAATTCTGTAATGCCAATGCCTAAAGATGGATGTCCTGGTTCAAATAAAGAAAGTAAAATCCCTTTTCCTCAGAATCTCTTTTATTCTATTTGGGCACTCAATAAATTGGATGATGCTTAGTCCAACCAAGAAATATCCAAATTTTTATTTATCTGCAGACAGTTAAAAATTATTAGTGTACCTGGTCATTTCTTTGAAGAAAGAAGTCAAATTAAAATTTAGTTTATATTGCTAGATCACTTTAAGCAAGTTGAATCTTAACACTTGCAAATGTAATCAGAATTTAATTGCTAAAGATAGACACACACAGAAATAAATATGGCTTAGGTAAATCTTCCATGGTAAATATGGGATGCTCATCCCTGTCACTTTTGTCTTCATTGGGTAGAATTGCTGAGTATGTTCGAAGTGTGTTTATGGAGGATGAGAAGATCTGATTATTCTCCCCTAATCTTTCTTTCTACCCTCTTGCTCTTTCTCTTTCTCTGACATCTTTGTCTCCTATTTTCTTCCTCTAATCTTACAATTCTTTCCCATTTTTTTTTCCTCTGTGGCTTAATTTGTTATTCTCTTAGAAACAATTCAGATGGGAGGATTACTTTTAAAATACATATAATTCACACTCTTATAAGAAGTTGGATAAAGTATGTGCTTTTAAAAGTTTATGTGGTAATAACTAGAGAATATTTTGGCAGTACTCGAAGAGAATCCACACTAACCTTTACCTGTCTAACACCAGGCAAACCAATCCGAGCTCAGAACTAGTGTTCCTTATCAATAAATGTATGTTCTATTGAAAGAATAAATACATTTTTCTACTCTAGGATTTTTTTCCATTTCTAATATAATATATTTAACCACCCCTTCATTCTATATCATGTCCTAAAGTGTTTTTTTGTTTTTGATCTACTGAAATATTCCCTGGGTTGGTGTTCTGAAGCTTTTTAATATCTTAAAAAAAAGAGGGCATGTCATGATCCCATGATTAGCTAAGTATTTTTACAATGTTCCTTAACTAATACTATAAGGCCCAGCCTTCTCACTTTGTCTCCCATCTCACCTTTCTCCTCATTTTTTAAAATTAAGACTTGCATAAAAGGAAAAGTGCCTCTGGTGATTTCTTTTTCTCTCATCTTTTCATCCTCAGGAGCAGCTAGTAAGAACCTGTTCTTAAGTTAGTTGTAAATAAGGCTCATTTTCAAGAATAATGGAGTTATAGTGATCTATCAGTTTAGACTCTGATGGCTATATCTCATCAAAGGTTTGGATAGAACAAAACAAGGAAATGCTCTCATGGTTAGAAGAGAACATTATATAGTACCTTGTGAGTAAACCCTGAGGCATTTTGTAAAATAACAGATGATCCAGATTGCCTAGATATTCTTATAAAATATAGTAGTGCCATGGAAAGGTTTTTGGTCATAATTCATAATTATCTGAATTATCTTATTAATATATATATATCCATCAAGGGATTGACCATGATAATCTGTCTGTAGATTTGTACTTAGTGTTTATATTAGTCAAGGTCCTTCAGAGAAACTGAACCAGTACACACACACACACACACACACACAAAAGAAGATTTATTCTCATTCCTGTAATCCTAGAACTCTGGGAGGCCAACATGGGTGGATTGCTTGAACTCAGGAGTTCGAGACTAGCCTGAGCAAGACTGAGACCTCATCTGTACTAAAAATAGAAAAACTAGTCCAGGCTTGGTGGCAGGCACCTGTTAGTCCCAGCTACTCAGGAGGCTGAGGCAAAAGGATTACTTGAACCCAAAGAGTTTGAAGTTGCTGTGAACTATGACACCATGGCACTCTACTGAGAGCAAGAAAATGAGATTCTGTCTTAAAATAAATAAATAAATAAATAAATAAATAAATAAATAAAAAAGATTTATTATACAGAATTGCTCCCATGATTATGGTGGCATGCTGGCAGGCTTGGCAGGCTGGAGACCCAGGAACTCCAATACTGCTGTTCAGGTGAAGGCAGTCTGCTGTAGAATACTCAGTTTTTGTTTTATTAAGGTCTTCACCTGATTGGATGAGGTGCATCCATGTTATGGAAGTCAGTCTCCTTTACTCAAAGTTGACTGAGTAATCTTATCTAAAAGCACCTTCACAGAAATGTCCATAATAATGTTTAATCAAATATCTCGGCGCCCTGTGGCCCAGCCAAGTTAAAATTAACCATCATCATTCCCAAGCAAGCTTCGGGATAATTCTCTTTGCCAGATTTACATAAAGAAGAGAAATTGAATGTGAAATGAATTATCAATTTCAGAAAGTGTAGACTAGTCTTCTGAGGGATAACAAGGATAAAAATATCCCTACACAAACAGAATTTATGACTAAATCACAGTGGTCAGGAAATCACCAAAAAGCTATGATTCCCTATGACTTGCATCCTCAGGCCTAAAGAAGCTATGTCAGCAAGCAAACTAGATAATTTATACCATCAACAAAGAAAATTATTTATCCTAAGTTTTATGGTAGCTCACCACGCAGATCTCTTCTGTCCAAATAACAGCTGAACTCTAGCTCTGCAATTCATTTTGTAAAGGAATTTTTAACTGCTTTAGGATGAATTACCTTAATATTTTGTGTGAAAACAGTAATTATAAACACATAATTATCTGCACAATTATGCAGTTACTTTGCATAATTTTGCTAATATATTTTTCATTGGTCATTTGCCAAAGCAAATTTAACTTTAACAAACAAATGATTTCTTTTACACACTTAAAAAAAAAAGAATAGATCGTTATTATTCTGGTATAAAAAGACTATAAAAATCTCTAGTGGCACATTTTCCTATTTCTATTAAACAATATAAATGCTTAGAGAACAGTATTGAGCAGTGTTTTTATCATTCAAAAGTGTTACTCTTTTAAAGTATGTTTTGTCCTTCTTTTATTTCTGTCTATAAAATCTACAATTTTACATGAATAACGGTGACTACAACTTGGGCTTTTCACTAAAATATCAGGGCCAGGGCTCTTAGCTTCCTGGGGTCCTATTATAGTATATAAATAACTTTGCAAATATGGCTCTTAAAACTTTTAATTGAATAATGTCATAAAAATGAATTGGCAAGAGACACTTATTTGCAAAAAATTGGTCTTGAATTGGAATCACTAAAATCCCATTATCCAATGAGACTTTCGGAATAATTGCCTTTACATTTCTCCTTCCCCTAAAGGAGTTCCTGTGTTTTAGATAACACTGTTATAGTCCCTAAGGCGAATCTCTGATCTGTCAATGTCTGACCCTACAAACCTCAAGACATACAAATCAACTTGCATGTCATCATTACAGCATTAGTTCTTCACTTCACATTTCTAGTCCACAGTTTTATTTTGTTTTAAAATATGTGCTTAGGTCTTTGAATGGGCAAGGAAGATCTTTGGTCTTTTTGTATTTGGATTTTATTTTTAGAACCCTGAAGTGCAAAACATCATTAAAGAATGTTTGAAACAACTTTAACAATATAGCTGTCTCACAGTCCATTCATCTTTTCCCTCAACAGAAATCCACCAGTGAGTCAAATAGACATGTGAAATAGTAGGATAATATCTCGCTTAATGATTACGGATGGAAGACATACCGAGATAAATACTAACCAGTGAAACAACAGTGAGAAGGAAGAGCGGGTCCCTGTTGTGTGGAAGTGCCATTTGGCGGCAGCACCATTTCCACCTGGCGCTGGAACCTCCAAGGGTTGTTTTGTGTTCCACAACCTGCAGCAAGTGGAGTTGATAGCAATTCACTAATTGCATTTATATTCAAATGTTTAGCTCCAGTAAACTGTTCACAGAGTGAAGATCATAGTAAATATACCTTTCAGATTAAAGTAAAGAATGCCAAGTTAGACATAAAGTAAAAATTCTATGTCTCAGAATCAGTCGTGGTGCCAGGCTGGGGAATTAAGGAGGGCAGAGGCCTTGAATCTTCTTAATGGAGACAACAGACCTCACTGGCCATTTTTAAGGGGTTGTAAGAACATCGTTTTTTTTTTTTTGTTTGTTTGTTTGTTTTCTTTTAAGGAGTTATGCATCTTTTTGATCACTGAAGTGAAGAGGATTATGCTAGGCAATGTTACCATAACAAACTACAGATTCTCAGTGGCTTAATTTAAGAAAGATATGTTTTTCATTCATGAAAAGTCCCAGGCAGGATGAGATGCTTTCCTTCATCTGGTCACTTCACGAGTTGGAGCACACAGCCTTTTCACGGCTGCTGTGGCTGAGATAGAGAGAGCTAGAGGTTTTATGGATAAGCTGGAAGTGTTGCTCATCAACTTCCTCCCACTCATTGACCAGATCAGAGCTGCATGGCCCCATCCTAACTTTAGGGGAGGCTAAGAAATACAGGAAGTGTGCTGGTTTACTATATGGACTAGTTGTTAAGAGCTAACTGTGGAATTAGATAGTGGGGCAGTATTGGAATTTATTAATATGGGCATAGGGAAAGTAGATTCAACCAAAATTTATTAATGTTCATTTCTCACCAGTTACATGGACAGAAAGTAATCATCACAGTACCTATGACTCCCTAAGGGTTTTCTAAATTCCAGACACTATTCTATGGACTTTTCCTGTGTTACCTAATATCATCTTCATTTATTACTCCATGGTAGGCATTTTGGTTATCACATCTATTTTACAAGTAGGCAAATTATACCAATAAGTATTAAATAACCTTCCCAATGTTGCCTGGAGGATAAGTCAGCCAAGCTGGAGAAGTCTGACTCTAGAGACAGGTGTTTTGCGCTGTGTAATTTATTTATTTTTATTTAATTTTACTTTATTAAAACATAAACACATAGATCATGTATACATTAATGCATTGCTCTGTGTAATTTAAAGGGAAGGACAAGAGAGAGCCCCAAGGAGCAAATCAGCTCAGGTCAGTGATTTCATTCTCACCAAAAACTTGAATTTCTGCAATTAATATCGTCTAATAGAAACAGCAATAAGTTGGTAGATATAACTGTGCGAGTGGTACATAGGTAGGGAACATATGTAGAAACATATCTGCACATTGCAGATGTTTCTACCTGAACTGTCATCTCTCCAAATAAAAGCATGGATTCAACTGGGAAATCAGCAACAACATGGCAATCAGTATAAACCGTTTTCTTCGTGACTTTACTTCTATGTGTTGCTCTTTAAATTAATGTCACCAGTGATAAAAATTCAGCATTGGAATCAGATCTTGATACTCTAAGATGCAATTGAAATAGAGAAAACTGAAAATAAAGTTAGAAACTTCTCCACTTGATCTTCTGTATTTTATTCTCCATTAGTATTTTTTTTTTCCTGACTTCTTTCCTTCTTTCTTTTGTTCCCCCCCAAGTTCTTCATCTTTGCTAACTCTATTTTCTATGTGCTTGCCAAGTGTTAATCTATTTTAATAGTGTAGCCTTGATTACACATAGTTTTTGACTTCTGAAATAAAACTTATAATGCCTTTTAAAAAAATGAATAAATTTCATATTATAAGTCTCTCTAATTGTTGAGAATAAGAAATGTAAGTAATAGTACTATTATCTGTTAAGAATTAAAATCTTCTTTAAAAGTAGTGGAATTCTATCATCATGTTACTTAAAATATAGGCTTCAACACTTTCTAAGACAATATATTTTCTAGAAACACACCATAAGAAAGTTGGTTAACAAGATAATAGTAAATGCAGCTTGTCCATGAGTATGAAAATTTTTGTTTTTATTCTGGATCATTTAAATCTTTGCTGTGATTTAAGCCATGTTCACATGTATTGCTTTGTCCAATCTATAATGTTTACATTTATTCTTTAGTATCTTACTACATCATGTTTAAATGTAAACAATTGAGGTTTGTTTCTCTCTGTTGGAATTTTTAAATAACAGTTCTGCATATAACAATGTTAAAGATGTGTCATGGCAGCTTTTAAAATAAAATAACTTTTAAAAAAGAAACTTTGCACAGCAAACTATCACATTTCATCTACACTCTGGCAAATGGTGTTTGCTTTTTGGCAGCAATTCAGCCTTCGTTTTGCAAACCAACTTCCTGTGACATGAGAATATACGTTTTTCTGGGCCAAATATTCCAAAGTGGACACCAATTTGGGACTCCTAGTGTTTTCCAGCTCCCCAGATTTGGGACATATGAACATTGAAAATGCCATATTTCTACTATTCATGCCAAACATGTAGGCTTTGGAGGCTTTGGAGGCTGAAAAGTCAAGCGTCTCAATCGGAGCATATCAGACCAGAAGCGAGCTGTCCATATGGAACAATGACTCCCAGGCAACAGTTCAACAAACAGCACTACCTTTTCAGGCAAATTCTGTGTTGTCTGCTCAGCACCCCCAGAGTGGTCAGTTACTTCTAGCTCTGGAAGGAAAGATGAATAATATGAAGGGGAACTGGAGAGGCTAAAGGTCATGGACAGTGAAGAAACTGGATAATGGGAAGCTAGGGTTAATTTTTTTCATTTCTGTTCTTTTTTTTTCTTTTCAGCTAGCATGTAATTTTCTTTCTCTGCATCTCCATGTTCGGACAATGGGGACGTAGCTCCTCTTCATTCTGTCATCCCCTCTATTGTTCTTAACTTTCTAACACTTCATGCTCACTTCTCTCCACAACTCAAAGAACAGGAAAAGCCATCTGAATTCCTCCTGAACCTCAGCCTGCCTATCTTGGTCCATACAAATACAAGCCTCCAGAAGGCTATTCATCTTGCTAAATCAAGGTGTTTCTAATGCAGGCAAGGGCCAATTCCTACACAGGGTGAATAACTTTCTCCCATAGCCGTGGACATCATGCCTTTTCTAGCTCAACCTCTTTCAAACTGGTAGCATTCAGTCCCGAAAGAAAAAGAGAAGATAGCTTAATGCAAACCATTCTCTGCCAACAAAAGAAAAACAAAGGATTGTGTCCTCTTGACATAGTGAGTTATGAGGTTGTTGAGTGAAAAGGTGAAGGTGGCCTGGGGTATCAATGGCAGTGGAGACAGAAGAATCCGAATTCAGGGCATTGTGCAGGTGGAACTAGTAGGATTTCTCTGTGCTGCATACAGAAAGGGAGGAAAAGAACACGATCGAGAATGACTCCTACATTTTTGTCTGAGAGATTCAGGACACAGGTGTGCCATTCACAGAGAGGGGATAAAACAGAGAAAGAAGCAGCCTGTGGGGAATCAAGAATTACATTGACATATGAGCTTGGGATGCTTAGGAGACCTCAGATTAGAGGTGAGGTTTAGTGGAGACCATCTGGGGAGATGTATAAACTTGGGAATTTGTAATGCTTACGTTTACAACAGAAAATTAGAAAATTATTTCTAAATATTTCCATGACTACCATAGCCCTTCAATAAATTGCATAATAATACTAGAAATATGGTTTGAATTTTCCCCAGGGCTTTTATAGCCTTTTAGCAATTCTTTCTTTTTAGCAAACATTTGGTTACTGTGCTGGAGTACTGGGGTAGGAGGCCTGCTTTCCAAGGCTGCTATTCATCTATGTACTGTTCCGATTTTTGAAGTTCTCAAGTAGAATCAGATGATATGATTTCTTATTTTATACAAGCATTTTGTAACTTACTCTAATCCTTTTGTTTTTCATCTTGCCCCCTCCCAATAGTTTTTTTTTGCTTTTTTGTTTTGTTTTGTTTTGGGTTTTTTTTTGCAGTTTTTGGCTGGGTTTGAACCCACCACCTCCGGCATATGGGGCCAGCGTCCTACTCCTTGGAGCCACAGGCACCACCCCCCCAATAGTTTTTTAATCTTATTGACCTTTTGTATGTTGGGCCATTCTGAAGCGTTCTCTGGTATAATACAACTATAATAGTATAATGAAAAAAAAATACTATACTTTTAAAAAACTATAGAAGTTATTTATTTTTTACAGGTTAGATTACGCTAATCTTCAGATCATATAACCTTCAATTGTCCTTTATCTGAGGAGAATATATTTCAAAACTCTCCAGCGAATTCTGGAAACTACAGATAATATTGAATATTAATATTATTAATAGGAACATTTTTAAGTTCCTGTCTTTTACTCAGAAATATAATGCCTTTTCCATAATAACTGAGAATTATCACACACTATGGCCCTAACTTTTTAAGACTAAGTCACCTGCATTTATGCCAAAGATGATCAGACCAAGACAAATCAGTTTATAAGCAAATTGGCCTGATTGTTTACATAAGTGGAAAGAAAACTAACTCTTGACCCCACAGGCTATTTTTAAGTTTGCTATTCTGGAACTTTTTTTAAGGAATCTCAACATAAATTTTTGAAAACCTGTAGAGGCTGGAAAGCCAAACTGAGAAAGACTTTAGACTTCACCGGTTCTCAAATATGCCATTCCAGTCCAGTCAGAACCTTAATATGAGGGATGATAATTAATTTTCTGAACTTAACACCATTTTGCTTACATTGGCAGCACTGTACAAACAACTCAGTCAGGTATCCTAACCTTGGTGTATCAGTGTCTCACAGCTGTGTTTGTATCAGCGTGTGGTTGTGTCTTGCTGAGTGGCCCTCATTATTGTTGCAATTTTGTGTGCCATTATGAGAATGTTCGAGCTTGTTAGAGCAATGAACAAACATTAAAATTCTTGTTAAACTTGGCAAGAATGGAAATCAGAAACATGTTAGTCCAAGTTTATGGGGATAATGCCATTAAGAAAATGACAGTATGCAATAGATTAAAGGTTTTTCTGAGAGTAGAGAAGGCATTGCTGATAGAGAGGTTGCAGTGGCTGGTAACAAGCAAAAACAGATGAAAACATTGCAAAAACTTGTTGAATTGTGTGTCAGAATCATTGGCTGACTGTGAGAAGCATAGCAGATCAAGTAAACACCTGTAAAGAAACAGGAAAATCTTAACTGAAATCATGACAGTGAACCAGCTCACATGGTACTGTCTATGAGTTTTTAGCCAGTAAACAAATAACTGTAATGGAAAACCTTCCCTATTTACCTGATCTGACGCCCAATGACTTTTTTCTTTACTCGAATAAAGGAAATGCTGAAAGGAAGACATTTTGATCATATTAAGAATATCAAGTGTAATATAATGAAAGCTTTGATGGACATTCCAGAAAAAGTTCCAAAATTGCTTTGAAGGGTAGACTAAGTGTGTTGGTACATAGCTTCCCAAAGGGAGTACTTAGAAGGTGACTGTAGTGATATTCAAAAGTGAGGTATGAAGCTTTTTCTAGGATGAGTTTGTGAAATTAATTGTCCAAACTCATAAACCAATATTACCAATTGTATATTGTTACAAAGAGAGCATATTCTTATTGAAAATATGCAAACATCTATAGTTCCATGCAAATAAGGATACACCCTGATAGTTTCCAAAGTTTGGAATGATCAGAAAGGGAGAAAATGTAAATGTGGTGATTCTGTTTTCAAAAGTATTATTTTTCAAAATGCTGTAATGTTTAGATAGGTGAATTAAGAGTATAAAAGAAAAAGCTACCTAGATCTTGAAAATAAAAAATTAAAAGAACTAGAAATGCTTCAAATAAAAAAATCTGTAAAAAACCATAGTTCTTTTTCATTAATTCATTCAGTGTCGGGTAATTATTTCTTGTTCTGCTTGGTCTTGGTCAGCAGTTTCACAAAAAATCAAAATATTAATTAGTGCTTGGAAATTTTTACCTAACCCAATGGTATGATCTTAAAGTTATCAGAAATCTGTACATGTAAGAGTTTTTTTTTCATTCTTTCCACGAATCACCTTAACACACAACTCTTTCAGATTATAGACGTTCCCCAACTTATAGTGGTTTGAATTTATATTTAGCAATTAAAATTTCAGTATTTTACTTATTTTTTGGTGGTGAACATTCTATAGCTCTTAAGTGCCTGGCCCACGCCCACCAGTCAAGTTGTGGTTTAGGCTCCAAGATCCCCTTGACCAACTTAGCTAATAATTTTCCAGTTTCTGTTGTACTCTGTCAGACACCCGAGGCCTCCCTTACTTTGGGATGCAATAAAAAGAGAAAAGAGGATAATACCCAAAAACTTGCAAATAAGAACAGCTGGAGTTTTCATCCTCTGAGGAAATAACCACTTACTGGGACTGCTGTCAGTTACCTTTAAACTGCAGCTTTTCTCAGTGATGAGTCAGCTGCTGCAAACCCACAGGTCAAGTGCCCTCGCCCAACTAATCCTTGAACTAATGAACTAATCCTTGGTACTCTCTCCAAGGTCAAACTTCTTCTCAAATCACAAACTAACCCTGGATTTGAAAGCGCCGAGGTTGAGGAGTTCAAAGCAAAAAGAGCAGAGTTAGAGCTGAGAGAAGCTTCCAACTCTCTAGGCTCTGAGAAGAAGACAGAGGACCTCAAAAAGGATCAGCGGTGTGTCTGATATGTTCCTCAGGGGTCTCAGGAGGTGTCAGCAGAGTCACTGGGTCCCAATGTGGTTGCCAGAACTATGAAAGACAAAATTACAACAAATTTAGTTTAAATCTTAATTGGCTTTTATGTGTGATTCTACAATGAAGAATCTGAAGCCTCAAACTCTTGGGCTTAAGCGATTCTCTTGCCTCAGCCTCCCAAGCAGCTGGGACTACAGGTGCCTGCCACAACACCCAGCAATTTGTTGTTGTTGTTGTTGCCATTGTTGTTTTAGATATTCTGTAAGATATAAATGAATGTTTCGGGGTGGTGCCTGTAGCTCAGTGGGTAGGGTGCCAGCCACAGACACAGAGGTTTGAACCTAGATTGGGCCAGCTAAAACAAAAATGGCAACAACAACAACAGCAACAACAAAATAGCTGGGCATTGTGCAGGGTGCCTGTAGTCCCAGCTACTTGGGAGGCTGAAGCAAGAGAATCGCTTAAGCCCAAGAGTTTGAGATGAGCTGTGACACCACGGTACTCTACCCAGGGTGAAAGGTTGACACTGTGTCTGAAAAAAAAAAAGAATGTTTCAATGAATTGAGCAAAGGAGTTTAGTTTTATAGACAGAAAAGGGCTGGGGAAAGTGGAAACAGGACAGAAACCAGATTGGTCGCTTCAAAGTTACTTTCCTTGTAAAGATTAAAGCCAAAAAGACTTCCTTACTCAGCTGTCTACAACTGGCTTGTTTAGGGATTTAGCTATTATCTGTCTCTCTTCTGAATCTTCCAAAGGACAGGAAAAACCGTAGGTTTTGTTTTGGTGACATGGAACTTTAGCATGACTGACTTCATTTTAGTCTGGTCAGTTGGGCCTCGTGCAGGAGCTCAAGCCAAATCAATGGCTTCCTATAAATTTTATTTAATGGGATGGGGGGGGACACATTTATTGATTGTTTTGTCCATGTGAACAGACAAAGTGTAGCGAGAGAAGAAAAGTAAGCCCAAAGGTACACGAGGCATACACCAGTCCAAAGCCTTTTCAGATGCTCTTCCTTTCAGGGAGGTCTTCCTCACAATAGCTCTTTTTCAAACCCTCACCTCCTTTAGGTCCTTTGTTCAAATGAACTCTTCCTTGGCAACCGTATTAATACTGTGCTCCCTCCAAGAAATTACTTTTATCCCTCTGCTTCAATTTTCCCTATAGTATATAAAGCCATTTAATACATTAAACATTTTAATTACTTGTTTTGTTTATCTGTTTATCTCCATATAGAAGTTGTGGTCCATGACAGCAGTATTATTTTGTCCCCACTTTCTTTATTGCTTTATTGTCCTTGCTTTAAACACAGACACATAGAAAGTGCTCACTGTCAACATACTGTGTGAATGAAAGCCTGGGGAATACTAAAATAAAATGAAAGAATATTCAAAGCAAACAGAAGTCAAAGCAGAAATTGAGGAAGTGCAACCAGAAAAGGAACATTGAGAGATGGAGTATCCAGAAAAAACAGGAGGAAAGATTTGGAAAAAGAAAATAGTTGTCAAAACTATCAGAACATTATGGAGATACTAAGCTTTCTTCAGAGAAGGTAAGGTCTTTCAGATAAGAACTGAAATTTCAACTGGATAAAACAATATCAAATTTTAATTTGAATGGCAAAAACAAAGTCCCTAGGCACCATGCACTTGGATTTCTTGTGTGGGTAAGAGTTTCCATGGAAACTTGGTTCCCACAATGAAAGCAGGAAGTAAGGAAAAGCTACAAGAGCACTGTTCTCATGAGATTTTCAGACTTGAATCACAAGCTAAAGAAGTTTGGATAGTTCATATAAAGTTCAGATACTTATTTGACTTTGGGGGTGGTTATTTAAATGAAACTGAATATAATATACTATAATTTATTTCCTAAAGATGAAAATTTATTCATTAGCACTGGCCGTAAGGCTATTTGCATCAAAAGTATAGTTACAAACCTTTCAAATCTGCTCTACATAAGAAAGTTGAAATGGAAAAAATGCATAGGTTTTCTCCTATCATTGCACTTGCTAGACTTGAAATTAAATAAGTCACGTTAATCTCTGTTTGCCTGGTATGTAACAAATCAACACTTTTGTGTGCTTTTTAGTTTCAAAGTGATATTTCATTAGCTGTAGTATTAGTGAAATTGGAAAGTAAAATCAAAGACATTAAGACAAATGACCTTAAGAATAACTTTAAACGTCTTACTAGTGCAGAGCGAGTGTTTTGATTACATTACAAATAATAGCTCAAAATTGCTTTTTATGTACTTAAAGAACATTTGCTTTTGAACTAAATCAAACACAAATCCAGTGGTATAGAGTATAAATTATATGTCGATTTGCATTTCAGTTTAATGCAGAACAAAATAATTCCTTTCTGTATATATAATGTTTTGCTAAATTTGGTCTATATTTTAAAGCAATCAACAGGTACTGCACCCTCTGGGAAGCAACCCAGTGGGAAGAGGGCTTCAATACCTGGTATAAATCAGAATTGGGTGAATTAAACTGCAGTTTTGGTTTGGCTAACACCTTAAACCAGTTTCTAAATACTAGATTCAGCAAAATAGAAATGCATATTGTACAGCACAATTCTCTTCTCCCTTTAAAACTTATGTGCATTTAATAGGAAATAAAATCTGTAAATTCTTATGAGTTTATAACTAACTCATCATCATGCCTCGTAAAATCTATGCGACCTCCAGAAAATCAGCAGGTTCAAATTTCTTAAAAAGCAGCTTTCATAAGGAACACCCCAAACTGAAACCTTCAGTTCTAAATTTATAAAGTGTTCAAACCCAAATTCATTACTAGGGCATTAAGTTCTAAAAAGCACTCTTCTATCTTGCATTGAAATATGTTGCCTAAGGAAGGGTCTTCTGGCAGAAATTCAACCTAAAAGAGATATCCTGCCATACAACTTTTTAAACTAGTCTATACTAAGCTGTTTATCATGGTTCTTGAAAACCTGACATCTTAGGAAATTTGCAACAGGCAAATTAAGCAATTAGGATTGCAGATAATAGCCTTATTCTGTTCTAATGCAAAAGAAGAGCATTTAGTATGTTTTAGTTTGTCTGTGATAGGTCAGGGAGGGGTTAATGCGTCACTTCCTCACTGTTGTAGTGAAGTTTCCATTTCAAAGGATGTTAGGGGAAAAGGATGTAATAGGAAAGGCTAAGAGAAGGCCTGGCAAAGAAAAAGATTGCAAAGAGGAAGCTGTGGAAATCAGCTAAGTAAAGAAAATAAGGTTGTGAATTCATCTAATTAGTGACATTTTTCAAGCATTATTTCTTTTTTTTTTTTTCAGTGCAAAAACAACCATTTGTTTTTATTTATTTATTTTTTTATTAAATCAGAGCTGTGATCATGAGGCACCATAGACTAGTTTCATAGACCGTTTGACACATTTTCATCACACTTGTTAAGATAGCCTTCCTGGCATTTTCCTAGTTATCGTGCTAAGACATTTACGTTATTTTTTAAGTTCTTATTAGGAAGTAACGGTTAAAAAAAAGAGTTGGAGCTTTAAAGAGTAAATAAATGAATTTAGGACTTAACAAATACCTAATTCGTAAGCTTTTTTGTTTATGTTTTAAAATAACTTTGTTCATGTTTTGAAACAACTTTGATGACAAAAAGATTGCTGTAAAACCTGTACTTTCAGTAATATTTAATCATGACATGGGTATTTGATTTTATAGAGCATACTTGGACATCCCTGAGAACTAAGGATTAGGAGAATGTCATGAATATAAATGGAGAATAGAAACTACAAGTTAGCTGAAAACTTGACCTTTATATTTCTTCTAACTTACTAAAAATATTCTGCTAGATCTTCTTCCTAACTAGATAGCACTGTAATAATCAACAGTTAGTTCTTATTGATGATATTTGTAAGGAATATTTAAATATAAATGCTATACCCTCCTAACTCTTCCTTTAAGTAAATACAATCTACTTAATTGCTCTTTCTATAATGTGGTTTGTCATACACCACTAAAAAATGTTCAAAGAATGAGAAGTGATAGAAAATTAAGTGGTCTACAAAATTTAAGGAGAAAAATATGAATCATCAGAAGGTAAGAAAGTAATTTTCAAAATAGTTGATATAGCTAAAAAAAGTACTACTACCTGTTTTATATTTAGATTTCAAACATGAGCACTCAGGTCATTTTAAAATTTAATTTTGGAAAAATCTTAGATAATATCTTGATTTATCTTTCAGTTATGGTAATCACCTCTGTTATAGTTGCAGATGTTATTGTTTACCTAAGTTTTTTTTGTCAGCTATACATTAACATGATATAATAGATCACATCATATCAGTTTTGTTCAAAGCAAAGAACAAAAAATTAAGTTGTCACCCCAGCTCACCCTTGCTCCATCTTTTCTCTTTCCAGAAATACTTTCATTTTCTATTATAATTCTTTTGTCATTTAGCACTTTATTATTAATAAGTGTATAAACTCTTGATTATTAAATTATTTATTTACCTACTATGTACTCATGATGAAAAAAAAAAAAACTACTTCAAAATATTGAGAGGATACAAGTGTTTATGCTACATGGATAAATTATATAATACTGAAATCAGGACTTTTAGTGTGGCTGTCACAGGGTAAAGGTTATTGTACCTAATAAGTAAGTGGGCAAGGTATACCCACACCTCTCCCACACTTCCCTTTCTTAGTTTCCAGTGTCCTTTACTCCACTTTATGACTGAGAGTAGTTCCCACTTATTAGTGTGAATATACGATGTTTGCCTTCCATTCCTGAGACACATACTTCACTTAGGATAACTGTCTCCAGTTCCATACCAGTTACTAAAAAAGACATTATTTTATTTCTTTTTAAAGCTGAATAGTATTCTATGGCGCTGTATGTGTGTGTATGTGTACATATACGCACAATAGATGTTGTACTAGTTTACAGGCCCATCAACAGTGTGTACGCACTCCTTATGTACCACATCCATGCCAACATCTATTGGTTGTCTTTAATTTTTTAATAATGGTCATTCTGATGGGGTGAAGTAGTATCTCATTATGGTTTTAAATTGAGTTTCACTGATAATTAGTGACATTTAACACTTTTTCATATTTGCCTGGCATTTGTTTGTCTTAATTTGAAACAACTCTATTAAAGTACTTTGCCCACTTTGAAGGGATTTTTTTTTCTTGCTGATTTGTTTGAATTATTTGTAGTTTCTGCATATTAGTTCTTTGCCAGATGGATAGTTTGTGAATCATTTCTTCTATTCTGTAGGTTGTCTATTTATTCTGTTGATTATCTCCCTTTCCATGCAGAAACTTTTTAATGTAATCAAGTCCTATTTACTCATTTTTGTTGATACTGTGTTTTCCTTGGGGTCTCAGTCAAAAATTTTTGCCTAGATTTATATCTAGAAGAGGTTTCCAATACTTTCATCTATAATTTTCACAGTGTCAGATCTTACATTTAAGTCGTTAATTCATTTTGAGTTAATTTTTGCATATGATGAGAGATACTAATCCTGTTTCATTCTTTTGCATGTGTCTATCCAATTTTCTCAGCACCATTTATTTAATAGGTTGTCCTTTCCTCAGTGTAAGTTTTTGACTGCTTTGTCAAAAATCAGCAACCTTCATAGCTGTATGGTTTTATTTCTAGTTTCTCTATTCTGTTCTATTGGTCTACGAGTTTGCCTTTATAACAATACCATGCTGTTTTGGTCACTATAGTCTTTGTAGTATAATATGTAGTATAATATGATACCTCCAGATTTGTTCTTTTTGCTTAAGATTACTTTAGCCATGTGGGTTTTATTTTTGCTCCATATGAAGTTTGGAATTATTTTTTTTCTATCTGTGAGAAATGACTTTGGTATTTTGATGAGAATTGAATTGAATCTGTACATCACTTTAGGCAGTATGTACATTTTGACAATGTTGATTCTTCCAATCCAGTGGTTCTGAACCTTACTAATGCCATGGCCCTTTAATACAGTTCTGTGGGTCATGATGCAAAGGTTGAGAACTATTGTTCTAATGCATGAACATGGGATATTTTCCACTGTTTGTGTCATCTCTGATTTTTCTCATCAGTGTTTTGTAGTTTTCCTTGTAGATGCCTTTTCCTTGCTTGGTTAAGTATATTCTTAGATTATTTTCTTTGCAGTTATTTTAACTGGTATTGAGCTCTTGACTTGACTCTGAGCTTGACTGTTAGAGTACATAGGAATGCTATTGATTTGTAGATGCTAATTTTGTAGCCTGAGACTTTACTCAATTTATTTATCAATTCTAGGAGTCTTTTAGTATAATTTTTAAATCATATTGTCAGCAAATAGAAATAGTTTGAACTTCTCTTTCCCAGGTTGGATGGCCTTTATTTCTTATTCTTGACTGATTGCTCTTCTTAGGACTTCCAGTGCTATGTTGAATAGAAATGGTGGCAGTGGGCATCCTTGTCTTTCCAGCTCTTTGGAAACATGCTTTCAACTTTTCTCCATTTAGGATGATGTTGGTTGCAGGTTTGTAATATATGGCTTTCGGCATTTTGAGTTATGTTCCTTGAATGCCTAGTTTGTTGAAAGTTTTTATCATGAATGGGTACTGGATTTTATCAAATTATGCAGAAATTTAAAAGTCAAGAGGCTGAGCAGGATGATAGCATTTTTTTTGGGGGGGGGTGAGTACAATGCTTAATAACAGAGAATCACAAAATAGGCATTGCTATTAAAACAAATGTTTATTTCTCAATTATAAGTCTACTGTTTGTTTTGAGTACCTGAGCTTCAGGATGTCGGGGTTATTTTCAGGTATTCTGGGCCTAGTAGGCTACCCAGAAAATACTCTTCATATGAGGACACACTTGTGAGAGGCAAGATAAAATGTGCAGGTACTCATATAAGGTCTTCCCACGTTACTTCTGCACATTTTCCATTGGGTAGAGCCCATCATAGGCTCAAGGCTACGTCAGGATGGCCAGGAGACAGAAAGATGAATATTTGCTGAGTACTTATATATTCTGTCACAGAATATATAACACAGAATATATAAACACATGCACACACACATACACATACACACTCACACACCCCTCACCAAATACTCCCCTCATCTTCCCATTCTCTCATTATCATAATTATATCATATTATATCATATTATAATTTTGGTGAGATCAGTATTGTTCATAATAAATTTATACTGTAAATTTGGCAAATATTTCATAACTGTATCACTTAGTATACTTTGAGTACTCTCTTTTCTGTACAACTTTTTTCCTATAATTAATAAACTTATTTTGTATTTGCTATTTTCTATTCATTTTTAAATTACTACTCATCCCAATAATGTCCCCCAACTGTCTTTATCTCTTTGCAGTACACTCAGGCACATTAGTTACTATACAGTGTGATCTTAGAGTTTTCTTATCTGCTTCTCCATGGGCTAGCTGCCCTCTGTCTTGGTACACAGCTGTTACCTGTGTGACTTTCAAAAACTCCTTGGGATTTTCTTTCACTTTTCTGGGTTGGGTCTTCCATTTCCTGTGTCCATGTTCTGTGTTTACGTTCTCATTTTAGTAGATAACATTTTTCGGTAAACTTTTGGGAAAAGATGCATCGGAATTGCATTTTGAGATCTATCTTCTTTTAAAATATCTTTATTTTATCATTACATTTAATTTTTAAGTAAACTAAGTCTAGATTTCTGATTAGAAATTATTTTCCTTCAAAGTATTGAAAACCTCATTCAACTGTCTCTAGTTTTTAGTAATGTTGATGAAAAATTAAAAAAAAATTGCATTCCTAATATTTTGAAAAACAATTATATCATCCATCTTCAATACATCATCTCGTAGGATCTTCTCTTTGCTCCCAATGTACTGAAAAATTATAATATGCCCAAGTGTAGGTCTTTCAGTTTCAAATCCTGTCTCTTGGTTCTAGAAGACAGAATTATTTTATTTTATTTTATTTTATTTATAATGGAATTATTTTATTTATAATGAGATTTCTACATGGTTTTCTCTTAATTGTTTTCTCTAGGTGGTATACTTTGGTCTGGTCTTTAGTTTTTCTTTTTAGCTTTCTAGCTATGACTTTTGGCTCTAATTTTATTGAACATTTTCACCTATATCTTCTCTGTTTTGAGAGCTTGTTTTTTATAATTTAATGCCAAATTTCATAATTGTATAAGTGTTTGTGGAAGAGATTAGCATTTACTTGTTAAAATAGAACGACAACTTCCAACCTTTTTATATGCTGAACTGTAAACTAAAGTCTCTCTTTTTTTATTTTGACAAGTAAAATTACTTTCACAATCTCATATTGATTATCTTTACCTTTCAAAGTTTTTGCTTTAGTTACACCAATGCTGTATGACAATTATTTGCTTTTTGAGTAAAGGTTATTCTTTCATTCTTGTCTTTAAGCCTATTAATCAAGTTGCCTTAAATTCTTTATAAGATTTCTACAAAATCAATTTTATCTGATGTGAAAATATCTTTTAATTATTTATTTTGATAATTTTTACTTTAAATTGTATTCGTGTCTTCATGTGCCTTGGAATTTTTGTTTGCATCTTTGGTTATTGTGAAAGAGGTATTTTTCACTCTCTTCTTTAATCTGTGTGTACTTTCTAACAACTTTTTTGTTGTCTTATCTTAGTTCCCTGTGCTACAAATCCTAACTAGGGTAATATAAATTCATTCCTCCTTTATGACACTGAATGTATTAAAATTCTATTACCCAGCTAGTGGGGCACTGCTCAGTTCCTCTGCAGAAGGCTAGGTAACTATTAAAAGCTGTAGCCTCAGGTAGTGGATAGAGGTCAGTTTTTTGTTTTCCTTTTCCCCCTTCCCTCCCCCTCCTTTCCTCCCTTACCCCTCTCATCCCCTCTCTTCCCTTCCCTTCCCTTCCCAGCAAATGAATAAATTATACATCTTGAGGAATTCTTCCAGGGAACCTAACAGGATTCTAAAGTAAAAAATAATGGGAACAAGGAAGAAGATCCCCTTCCCTTCCCTTCCCTTCATTTCCCTTCCTTTCTCTCCCTTTATTTTTCTTTTCTTTTTGAGACATGGTCTTATTCTATCACTCAGGCTGGAGTGCAGTGGCTTGAGCTTAGCTCACTGCAGCTCAGTTCCTGGACTTGGTATTCCCTTGCTTCAGCCTCATGAGTAGCTGGGACTACATATATATATCTCAGTGCCCAGCTAATTCTTAATTTTTTTTGTATAGACTAGGTTTTGCTGGTTTTGAACTTCTGGGGTCAAATAATCTTCACATCTCAGCCTTCCAAAGTGTTGGGACAACTAGTATGTATCACTGTGCTTAGCCCATACTCCCTTTTTTAAAGAGATCAGATCTTCTTCTGTCACCCAGGCTGGAGTACAGTGGTATGATTATAGATTACCACAACCTCAAACCACTGGTCTCAAAAGATTACCCCACCTCTGCCTCCCAAGTTTCTAGGACAATAAGTCTGTGCCAACACATCCAGCTTTTTTATTTTCTTTCTTTCTTTCTTTCTTTCTTTCTTTCTTTCTTTCTTTCTTTCTTTCTTTCTTTCTTTCTTTCTTTCTTTCTTTTTGTAGAAATGGAGTCTCGCTATGTTGCTCAGGCAAGTCTCAAACTTCTGTCCTCAAGCAACCCTCATGCTTCAACCTCCCAGAGTCCTGGGATTACAGGTGTGAGCCATCATTCCCAGCCAAGTCCTTTTCTTCACATGGGGGCACAAGACGCAGTTCCTTGTTAATCTAAGTAGTAAGCCTCATCACTCCCAACTTCCATAGTTTGAGTCAGTCTTATACATAGCTTCATCCAAACTCACTAACCCTTCTAAGTCCATGAAGATATCTATTCTTTGAGCCACCTTTTTTCCCCTCCTATTTCATCTATTTCCTTAACTGTTGCTTTGTATTTGAGGAGGAGGAAGTGAGTCAAACATAAATTCAAGACAACATATTGGAAAGACATCCTTTGACAAGGTGTCTGGCAAATTCGTTTGCTATTTGATGCCTAATTCATGTTTTTACATTTTATTGATTTCTTGAATATGTTGAACTCTTTTCTCTTCCAAGTTCTAAAAATCCCATTTTTTTTTTTTTTTTTTTTTTTTAGCTAAAACAATCTTGTCCAAACTCTTTCCCTTGGTGTCATTTCATCTTTCAGGTTATAGCTAAGTCACCTTGCCAGACAGGCAACCCCTGATCAATGAATATAAGTGGATCTTCTCCTCTTTCCCATTATTTTTTTGCTTTAGAATCCTGTTAGGTTCCCTGGAAGCATTCCTTAAGATGTATAATTTATTCATTTGCTGGTTTATGGGTGTCCCCATATCAAAAGGTAGGCTCTGTGAATGGTATTTTCATGAACATTCTAGGGTTCAGTCACTGGCATTTATTGAATGAATAGAATTTAGCTTTTTAATAAATTGAGGATAGCACTACTAAACAGAAATTTACTTTAAATATCACAAATGTAAAGCCTAAATTGTCAAAAAAAAATCCTCTTTTCTCCTCATGAATATAAATCTCCTATTAAATTCTAACTCAGAAAAGTTTATAAGTAGGATAAGTTTAAGAGATCTATAATTAAAGGCTACAAATCAGGCACTATTATGAAGCATTCACTTAGAATTACCAAAAGAGACCAAGTGTCTGCATTTGAATGTAATCCTCGAGTTATTTATGCTGAGGTTCTCTGTTTTAGGTTTTCAGAATTAACTTTATTTTCATAACTCAAGGACTATAAACCTCAGGCGCTGCTGATAGAAAATTATTGTAGGATTTACAGTATTTACAAAATTTAGATACTTGCTTAGGACTTATTTATTCGTGGAAGCATGAATAAATTGTTTTAGGTAAATGTAAATATCCTTAACCTGAGTAAAAGCTTCCAGTAACTAATTCCCATATGAATTTTCTAAGTCACGCTTTTACTTCAGAAAAATTTTGGAGTCCTTAAAGATGTAGACTGAGACAAAACTTCATAGAGATGAATTTGATTTTTGGATTTGGATAAGTAAATACTTAAATACTATTCAATTGTATCTTTTCCTGTTGACAAAAATAATTGATGGAAAATATGCTGGTAGATCTTACGTTCTATTTTCTTAACAAAATGGGTGAATCATAAGTGGAATTCTATGGTTTGGATCAAACATGAACTTGAATTTGGAAATTTAATTAAATGTAGGGCTGTGGGGTAATTGAGAAGAGGGGAGATAAGGAAAATCAAACCCTTACATGTTTTTAGCATATGCAGTGTTTACTAAAACCTGCCAGATTTCGAATCCCTGTACACCAGGTGATGAAGCACAATATGAAAGCTCAGCTTCTGTCTTAGTCATCTAGTCATATACATCATGTTAGCTTGGGATGTTAAAGAAATATTTTAGTAACACCGCAAGAATTGCAGCCAGCAATCTTTTCCGGATTATGTGCAAAACATTGCCTAGAAGGAAATCTTGTTCAGTAAGAGAACTTTTAAATTTTATAGCTATAACTTTTGCTATAAGGTCAGGAAATGAAATTAAATTGCTAGGCTATTAATGAATTCTGGTTTTGTTTAAGTGTAGTATGTTCTCACCAAGGGGATATACTGAATATCCTTTAGGATGACAGGATCACAGGAAAAAAAATTATAATAAGGGTTATTCTAATTTGGGCACTAACATTAAAAGAACTATTTGTGGATTGGCAAATGGAGTAGTTTCAAACCAAGAAAGGGACTCCTGTGAAGGCAAGGTGGTTTCAACTCCTTTCTGCTATTCAAAGGAACCAGTGAATATATTTTGTACCAAAAAAGTGTTGCAACAGAAGAACTGAACCTTTTAATATTCCAAGTTATTTTTGTTCATTGACTTTGAAAATAATTTTATGTCTTAATGCCCTCTCATAGGTTATCTATGTCATTGCTATTTTAGGCACAAAGAATAGAATTTTTATTTAACTCCCTTTATAAAGCACCTAGTAATATTGTCAATTAAATAATGAATACTTTTAAAATATTAAAAAATGTAACAGGATGATCAAATTCTTTACATACGTGTATTCTTTTCTTTAATTTGTCAAAATATTGCTTATGTTCCCTCCTGAAGTTGAACACAGACCAGTCCTACAAAGAATGTTCATTGCCACTATTATTATATGCCCACATTGAAAGCTCTTGAATTTCATTTTATTTCAAATAAAATTTCCTATTTAATTTCTTTAGATAATATATGTATTATATATATGACATTATAAAATCTACCTATTTTATTTTTTTAGATTTTCCACTCAATGCTAAGTACTTATCTTGCTTGTCAATGTAGTAATTCTGCAAGTCCAGGCAAAAAAGTAGACTTCAAATAGCCTCATTGTTTATAGATGATTTTTGTCTCTTTGCAGTTACCTGATGTTCTGAACTTTGGTGGTGGTGTGAATTTGTGCTATCATTATTTTAACTGCTTTTATCTCCATACGTGCCCTCCCCATGTCTATAGATGCTCATTTTCAATGAGAAAAGCAAAGAGGAAATCAAGAAAATATTTAGCTCATAACCAAGTATGCAATTGGCTTATACCCTGAAAACCCATCACCTATGGGGCCAGAGAGAGGCATTAGCAGTAGTCAGTCACTCAGCCTTGCTCCCCCAAACTGGGTGGGAGCATAGCAACTTAGTTGAGAATCGGACACTAAATTATTTGGACAAATGAGATTTTAATCCTGTCCCCAACACTTTTTATTCAGATAACATTGGATGTATTCTATAGCTTTAAAAATACAAGTATTGGCTTGGAGCCTGTAGCTCAGCCGCTAAGGCTCCAGCCACATACACCGGAGGTAGCAGGTTCAAACCCAGCTCAGGCCTGCCAAACAACAATGACAACAACTACAACCAAAAAATAGCCGGGCATGTGGCAGGTGCCTGTAGTCTCAGCTACTTGGGAGGCTGAGGCAAGAGAATCACTTAATCCCAAGAGTTTAAGGTTGCAGTGAGCTGTGACGCCATGGCACTCTACCGAGGGCGACAAAGTGAGATTGTGTTTCAAAAAAATTTTAAAAAATGGAAGTATCTACAGGTCTCCTTACCAAAAAGAGACTATTGTTTCTCCTAATTAATAATTGCCTTCTCTCTATATTCTCCTAAACTGAGCCTTAATAACCGTGTCCGTAAACATCACGTTTCTTTTCCTTTTTTGTTCTAGTGTTAAAACACACACGTGTACACATACACACACATCACACATACACATAAATACACTCCAAACAAAAATAAAAGAAGAAACTAAAAAGCAGATTATGAAAGAAAATCCCTGCCTGCTGTGTAGGAAAAACCAGGTAAGACCTAAAAGACAATTTGCCACATGAAAAATTTAAAAGTCTTACTCTAAAAAGCAAATTACAAAAATAAAAATACAGAAGAATCTTATTCATAAGAAAAGCTTTGTAGTATAATCTCTGTGTTTTGAACAGATTCTAAAGGAGAAAATCAGGAGGGAAAAAAGACAGATGAAGAATAATTATATGTTGAATATTAAACTTGTCGAGTTTAGATGTGGTGATTATAGATGTGTAAGGGACTAAAGAATGATTCATATTTGAAAATTCAGTCATAATTTTGTTAGTAAATTATATTGCCTTGACAAAAAGCCTCTCTTTTAGCCTTCATATTTTGAATTGCAAATATTTGTTATCCTCTTGCCTGAACATTTGGCTTGATTGTTGAATAAATGATAGGTAAATAATGCTGGAAAAAAATCAATGCCTGAAACTTAGGTTTTCACTAAGATGACATGTAATATTCCTATTAATTAATTCTGTTTTCTGAAAAGGTTAGAAAAAGTTAATAAGGCAAGGCTTGTTGAGAATATGTGTGAATTATTAGTACTTTACTTGAAGGCAATGAGAATAGTTGAATTGACTCATACTTTAAAACTGTTTTTTTTTAATCAAAGCATGGAAATAATTAGAAGAAATTAAAAATGAAAATAAATTTAAACAGACTGTTTTACCCAGTTTAACCAAATAAATTATGAGATCACATGTGCAAGAATAATAAACCTATTCAGAGGCTTCAGCTATTATTTATACTGATAGTGGCACTTTCTCTCAGTCCAAGACAATTATACAACATGTGGATTCTCGAGCTGTGTGCTGTGGTCTGATAATTTTGTCTTTCACTGCCTTCTTACCATGTCCCGAAATAATAAAATTCACAAAACAAAGCCAGTTCTTCAAAATTAGCAGTTATTATTTAAGTAATGGGAAAATATAATTAATACTAGAAGATTTTTCTTTTAAACAAGACAGTTTCATCTGGGTTTAATTTTCTCATTCTCATTGATGAGAGGACACAGGTGATTCAGCATGTATTTTGCTTGTTCAGGAATCAGAATTTTAATATTTGAATTACTTAGATTTATGAGAATGAAAATGTTCTCTGACATGCCATTTATTTTTAAGGTGTGATTGTTTACCAAATTGTTCAATCTGGGACTATGAGATCATAGGCCAATCATCTTCTTAGAATTGATTTTAACACCAAATTCTCGGTTTCAGAGAAAGAGACTTTGTTTCTAACTTGAAAACACTTTTCAAAGCCATTAGTATCTTAGTGTGTGCTCCTAACACCCTTGATAATAGGTGTGGCAAGCATTGTAGCACTCTAGTTTCATACATGCAATATCCAGGATCCAAAGTAGGTGGCCTGAACGTTCCTCCTCCTCAAGGCTTTTTCCACTAATCTATGGAAGAAATCAGTTATTAATTATTCGGGTTGTTAGAATTTGCAGAGTCAGAACCCTGATCTGGCCTCAGCAGATAATAACAGTGTCAAGAAAGCTAGAGGCAACATACCACTTCCCCTGAAACTTTTGGACCTTTGTCCATGTTCCCCACTGAATAAAAACATTTGCTTCTGCCTGAAGATACAGTCCAAAACTAAAAGAGAAAGTTTGTGGACATAAAGTTAACTGGCCAGCAGTCCCTAGCTCAGTTGCCTTCACATTCCCACTAATATTCTTATGCAGACAGTGAAATACATAAAAATATCTCAACATCAAACACTTGGACTGACCATCGATCTATTTCTAGAATCTGAGAGAAATATCTGCTTGTTGAAAGATTTCCTTCATGCTATTTTTCTAGAAACAGTTTTAACTGCCAGTCATGAAAAAGCAGACCATTTTCCCAGCCCAAATATCTTCCTACTGGCATCTCATTTATTCCTAATAAGATTTTTCTTTTTCTCCATCAAGATACCATGTCCCCTTAATCTCATTCATAATGGTAAACATAAAAAAGTTTCTTCTGTTTTCTAATAAATAACGTTCATACATATTTTTCTCAGGTGCTGAGATGATTTTTTTTTTTAATTTTGTATGATTTTTCCACAAAGGGCCAAACATCTGTACTAAACAGAATAATGGGTAGCAGTTTCTCTTTAGAGGAACTATTTTTTCAGCCATCCATAGTAACTTCTTCCCACCTCCTCTGTCTCAGCATTCACCTGTCAGAGAACAATTGGGAAGACACTAAGTTGAGCATTTTCCTGAAGGTTAAGGGGTAAAATTTCACAAATAAAGTATTTTTAAGATAAAAGAAATTCAATTATTAATAAATGGCAATAATGTCATGTTTAAGATAACTAGATAATAGGTATAGGAAGAGTCTCAGTCCAGAAAAAATTGCACAAGATAAAAATTTGCTTGATCTGGCAACTGTGTTCTATTTGTTTACATATAGCAAATCTACAAAAAAAAAAAAAAAAAAAAAAAAAAAGTGGTTCTGCTAGTAACAGATTAGAAGAGAATGGAGCCCAAGTCACCCCTACACTGAGTGTTGGTAAATATTGACTCTAGAGGGGTCTCTCTTTGTAGATAAGTGAGAAGAAAAACAAATCGACCCTGAGTGAAAGAAAGGTGCAGAGTGAAGAATGGGAATTTCGTTCTTCAAAAGAAGTCATCTGTAAAATACTTACTAGGAAATAGAGAAATTTATTTAAAAAGTAATGATCTGCACTATCAATAAACTGAGACAACAGAGTGAAATGAAAGGGAAGATGGGAGACGTGAGAAGGATTTACTATTTTCTGTTTCCAGTCAAGCATGTAAGGATTTTGAAAGTTACCTCTATCTTAATGACAAGTAAATAGCTGAACAAGATGTGCGCGCGTGCGCGCACACACACACACATCTATATATCCTTCTTATATCTCTCAGAAAAGTGAGGTCACAGGGCCAAGTGGAGAGTCAGATGGTAAATGCAGAGAATCAAAATTTACTGCAGCAGAAACTCATGGGTAGAAATCTCTACGGGACCAGCAGTGCCAAGATAAGAACACCTCAATTATAGTTGATGAGGTTAAAAACTCCGGGAGGACCCAATCATAGGTTCACACTTTGTGGGTTTTACTTCTGGAATATTGACTAGATTCTCACAATAAATAGTGGGGGGAAAATCCCCTCACATCACTGGCAGAGAAAAGGAGAAAGTAACCATTTTGAAATACTTCAGATCAGTCTGTTCTTAATATAGTCTTTAAGAGAAACTATTTTGCCAGAGCCTAACTGCTAGAGTTTTTCAGAGCCCAGCTGACCTGAGGAAAGGGCAATACTCAACTCTAGCCCACCTTAGCCATCCATGTGGGGAAAGAGAAATAACTAATTCCACCCCCCTCTAGCGATCATGAAGGAAAAACATTGAAGCACTGGTAAATTTCACATTCGTGGCACAGGCTAACCAAAAGACTGAGACTTAATCATAGGACTCCAGAACCCTTCCACTTCCCCCCAAGCTTAGCACACATAACTAAGGGAGTATTTATCACCGTGTCTTTTCCCCAGTAAATCATGCCCAACTTTTGAAATATTAAAAGGCATACAAAAAGAAAAAAAAAAAGAAAAACATAGCTTGAGGAAACAAAGTAGTTATCAGAAAAGGATTCAAGTATGATAGAAATGCTAGAATTATCAGATCAGAAGTTCAAAATATCTGATTAATATGCTAAAGACTCTAAAGGGAAAAGAGGCAGCATGTAAGAACAAATAGGCACTGTAAGCAGAGAAATTAAAATTCTAATGAAAAAGCAAAAAGAAATGCTAGAGATGAAAAATGCTGTAACAAAAATGGAGAATGCCTTTGATAGGCTCATTCAGTTACTGGATATAGATGAGGAAAGAATGTCTGAGAATATGTCAATAGAAACTCACAAACTGAGAAGCAAAGAGAAAAAAAGATGAAGAGTGAGTAACAGAATAGCCAAACACTGTGGTAAAACTGGAAAAGATATAACTTATGCATAAGGAAAATACCAAGAGAAGAAAAAAGGGAGAAAGGAGTAGAGGAAATAGCTGCCTGAAAATTTTCAATCACATGAGACACCAAATCACAGACTCAGGAAACACAGACAATGACAAGGCAACAAGACAAAACAACAAACAAAAACAATAAGCAATACCTCCTACCCACTAGCCACATTATTTTTAAAGTATAGAAAATCAAAGATAAACTCTGAAAAGATGCCAGATGATTAAAAACACCTTACCTAAGAGATCGAACACAAAATTTACATCTCCCTTCTCAGAAATTATAAAGCCAATAATAGAATTGAGCAAAATATTTATAGTTTTGAGAGACAAAATTCTACAAACCTAGAATTCCATACATTGTGATTATCCTGTAAAATGGAGGAGAAATAAACACTTTCTTAGAGAGAATTCATTGTCAGTAGAACTGCCTTGCAGGAAAAGTTAACAGAAGTTCTCCAGAGAAAAGGAAAATGACAAAGGTCATAAATTCAGGTCTGCATAAAGAAAGGAAGACCATTACAGAAGGAATTAATGAAAGTGAAATAATAAGTTTACTTTTACTATTAGCCCTAGGAGTTCATTTATCTTTATTAACTTTCTAATATACATGGGATCTGCATGATATCCCCCTTTCATTTCTTTTTCAATGTTTTTATAGATTTAGGGGTAAAATTGCAGTTTTGTTACATAGATATTAATAGATTAGGTAGTGGTGAAGTCTGTGATTTTAGTGCACCTATCACCCAAATAATGAATAATGTACATTGTTCCCAATAGGTAATTTTTCATTGCTCACACCCCTTTAGCCTTTTAGGGTCTCCAGTGTTCATTATTCTACTGCCTGTCTATATGTCCACGCAGACCCTTTATTTAGATCCTACTTATAAGTGATGGCATGTCATATTTGACATGACATACACACACTTTGTTTATCCAATCATCTGTTGATGGACACTTAAGTTTATCCCATGACTTTGCTATTGGGGATGGTGCTGAGACAAACACAAGTGCAATTGTCTTTTTTATATAATGATTTGTTTTCCTATTGAGATATCCAGTAAACGGATGGCTGGATTTAATGGTAGGTATTATTTTTGGCTTTTTGAGTACTATTTTCTGTAGAGGTTGTACTAAGTTGCAGTCCCACTAACAGTATGTAAGTGTTCACTTTCTCTTCATCCTCAACATCTGTTGTTTTTTTGACTTTTTTTTTTTTTTTTTTTTTTTTTTTTTTGAGTTAGAGCCTCAAACTGTCAACCTGGATAGCATGCTATAGCATCACAGCTCACAGCAACCTCCAACTCCTGGGCTCAAGTGATTCTCCTGCCTCCGCTTCCTAAGTAGCTGGGACTACAGGTGCCAACCACAATGCCCAGCTATTTTTTGGTTGCAGCCATCACTGTTGTTTGGCGGGCCCAGGCTGGATTTGAACCCACCAGCTCAGGTGTATGTGGCTGGTGCCTTAGCCGCTTGAGCAACAGGCCTTGAGCCTGTTTTTTGACTTTTTAACAAAAGCCTACTGACTGGTAAGAAAATTCAGGGGTCCTCAAACTGTGGCCTGCGGGCCACATGAGGTGGTGTGATTATATTTGTTCCCATTTTGTTTTTTACTTCAAAATAAGATATGTTCAGTGTGCGTAGGAATTTGTTCATAGTTTTTTTAAACTATAGTCTGGCCCTTGAACGGTCTGAGGGACAATGAACTGTCCCCCTGTTTAAAAAGTTTGAGGGCCCCTGGATGGTATCTCATTGTGATTTTAATTTGCATTTTTCTGATGATTAGTGATGTTGAGAACTTTTTCATGTTTCTTGACCACTTGGGTTCTTTTAACAAATGTCTGTTTGTGACATTTGCTCACATTTGTTAAAGTTATTTATTTTTTTCTTTTTGAGTTGTTTAAATTCCTTATAAGAATATACCCGGACCCTGGGTCTGAGTCTGGTTCTTTGCTGAATGGACACATTGCTGATATCTTCTCTCATTCTGCAGGTTGATTCTATCTACTCTCCTGATTATGTCTTTTGTTGTGCAGAGCTTTTTAGTTTACTTAAATCTCATTTGTCTATTTTTGTTTTTGTTTCATTTGCTTTTAAGGTCTTAGTCATGAATTCTACACCTACGTTTTATTCTAGAATTTTTATAGTTTCAGGTCTTACAATTAAGTCTTTAGTCCATCTTGATTTATTTTGTACATGGTCAGATATAAGGGTTTAGTTTTATTCTTCTATATTTGGCTATCCATATTTCCTGGCACCATTGGTTGAATTGGGTGTCCTTTCCCCAGTATATATTTTTGTTGACTTTGTCAAAGATAAGCATGGCTTTATTTCTGAGCTCTTTCTTCTGTTCCATTTATGTATTTGTCTATTTTTATATCACCATCATGTTGTTTGGGTATGTGGCATAATTTGAGATAGTTTAATATGAAACTTTCCTTTGTTCTTCTTGCACAGAATTGCTTTAGCTATTTGGGCTCTTTTGGGGTTCCATATGAATTTTAGGGTTTTTTTCTAATTATGTAAAATATGTCAGCTTGACTAGAGGTTAAATGATGCTCACAGGAATTGCACTGAATCTATATTGCTTCGGGCAGAATGTTCATTTAACAATGTCGGTTTCTCCAATCCATAAACGTGGGGTGTTTTCCACTTGTTTGTGTGTTCTATTATTTCTTTCATTGGTGTTTTATAGTTCCTTGCAGAGATATTTCTTAAGTGTTTTATAGTTTTTGTAGAGATCTTTTATCTCTGTGATTAAATATATTTCCAGGTATTCAATTTTTTTTTTTTTTTTAGTTCTTGATTTGGTTCTCTGTTTGATTGTTATTGGTGCATAGAAATCCTGGCGATGGGAAAGGAGTAAGAGAAAAAAACCCAGCGCTCCATTAACTGAGATGAGCTTTTACAATCTTGGCTGGAAGAGAATCCACTGATCCATGCACATCTCAGGGTTAAAATAGGCAGCTCCCTGGAGATTGTACAAAGAAGTTGTTCCAGAAGGGGAAGTCATGAAATTCCATAGACATCTTGGCCTAGAGAAGCTTGAGAGTCTACTTGCTGGGAAAATGTGGACATGAATAAACCCCTTGGTAGCTTTGAGGAGGGGTAGAAAAGCCCAGGTGTTCCCATGTACCTGTAGAAAGGTTCCTACCATTCTTCTATGGGCTGCTGTTGAGCCTGAGATATGAGCAGACACCATTTTCTATGGATTTTCATATGTTGATTTTGTATTCTGCCACGTCATTGAAGTAATTTGTCAAATCTAAGGAGGAATCTTTAGAATTTTCTATGTATAAGACCCTGTCATCAGCAAAAAGAGATAATTTGACTTCCTCTTTTCCTATTTTAAAGCATTTTATTTTCTTCTTTTTTTTTTTTTTTTTTTTTTTTTTTTTTTCATTTTATTTTCTTCTATTGCCTCATTGCTCTGGTTAGGACTACTGGTACTGTGCTGAATCAAAGTGCTAAAAATGGTCATCCTTGTATTGTTCCAACTCTTGGGAAGATTGCTTTCAGCTTTTCTCTAGTCAATATGATGCTGGCTGTGGGCTTTTTGTATATGGCTTTTATTATTTTGAGATTTATTCCTACTATGCTTAGTTTGTTAAGCATTTTTATTGTGAAACAGTGCTGGATTTTATCAAATGCTTTTTCTTCATGTATTATGACTGTATGTTTTTGTTTTAAATTCTGTTTTTGTGGTGGATCACACTTACTGATTTGTGTATGTTAACTATCCTTGTATCCCTGGAATAAAGTCCACTTAATTATAGTGTATAATCTTTTTGATGTGCTGTTACAATCAGTTAGCTAGTATTGTGCTTGGGAATTCTGTGTCTATGTTTATCAGAAATAGGTATTGACCTGTGGTTTTCTTTTTTGTTGTATCCTTGCTTGGCTTGGGTATCAGGGTGATATTGGCTTCATAGAATGAAGAATTGGCTTCACTGATTTTGGGGAAGAGTTTCAGTAGGGTTCTTACCAGTTGTTTGTATGTCTGATAGAGTTCTGCTGTGCGTCCCTCTAGCTGTGTTCATTACTGATTCAGTTTCACTATTCATTATTGGTCTATTCAAGATTTTTATTTCTTCCTGGTTCAATCTTGACAGGTAGCATGCTTCCAGGAATTATTCATTTCCTCTGCATTTTTGATATTAGTAATTTGCGTCCTCTCTCTCTTGTTTTCATAGTTAGCCTGAGTAGAGGCTTGCTGATTTTATTACTCTTTTAAAAACGATCAGTTTTTTTGTTTTATCAACTTTCCCTATTCATTTCTTGTTTTAACTTTCATTACTTTATGTTGTAATTTTTATTATTTCTTTCCTTCTTCCTACTTTTGACTTAATTTACTCTTTTTTCTAAGGTGGGATCTTAGATTTTTAATTTCACATATTTTTCCTTTTGCAATATATGCATTTGATGCTATACATTTCCCTCTTCATTGCATTACTCATCTATTTCTTCACACTTATACAACAATTTTTGCCTCACATATTTTGAGGCTATCTTGTTTTAAGTTACATTTTGAGAAATTTTAAAAGATAAACTATAACAGAGATTTTATAAACAGATCTATACATTTCTCTCTCCAATTTCACATTTACACATCCTGAAATATATTTTCTTAATCCTATAACCCTAGTGAAATTAACAACAAAAATATTAATACATGTATATAGAAAAATCTTCAAACATTTGAGAATTAAGCAACACATTCCTAAAAAGTTCATAGTAAAAAAAAAGAAAAGTTAAGAAAGTTTAAATATATGTTGAATAGAATAGTAAGAATATATCAACATTTTTAAGATGAAGCTAAAACATTTCTTAGAAGAAAATTTTTAGTTTTAAATTTACATGTGTGAAAGAAAGTTTTAAAATCATTGTTGTCAACTTCCAACTTACAAAGCTAGGGAAAGAGAAGCAGATTAAACTCACAGTAAGTGGGGAGTAGGAAATAAATAATAAGATCAGGTATTAATAAATCCTCCCATTAAAAGCCTATTACTCTCAGTCTCTATTATCGGATAGTATACATCCAGTTTTCAGAAAAATATATAATCATGCCAAATGGGAAGAAAAAATAAGCAGGCTAAAGAGAATCAAATATCAGAACATATTGAAATATGAAACAGATGTTACAATTCTCAAGGAGGATATGCAACAACCACAGTTAATATAATAAAAGGTCTAATGGAAAAACTACACAATATGCCAGAATAGATGGGTAATGTAAGTTGAAATGGGTAAACTCAAAGAAAGAATCAAAAGAAAATGCTAGGAATCAAAAACATTGTAACAGAAATAAAGAATGTCCCTCATAGTCTACTGATAGGATGCACAGGCCAAGAAAGACAGCAAGTTTGAAGATAGGTCAATAAATACATCCCAAATTGAAAAGAAGGGGGAAAAAGAAAGTAAAGACAGAATAGGACATCCAAGAATTGGGGGGAGGGCAGTTTCAAAGAGTGTATCACATGAAATTAGAATACCAAAAGAAAAGAGAAGGAACAGAAGAAATATTTGAAGGAATAGTTGCTGAGAAGTAGTCCCAATTAATGACAGACATAAAGTCTGAGTGAAGAATAGGCTATATTCTTAGGGCAGTGAAACTATTCAGTATGATACTGTATTGGTGTAGAGATGATAATATGCATTTGTCAAAACTCATATCATCATAATATGTGTAACGTTTTTAATGAATCCTTTGACAGGTTTGGTGATCCCAGAATAGAATGCAGAATGGGACAAAAGAAACTGACTCTATTATAAATGTGTAAAACAAATTTACTGAAGTGATTGGGGGAAAATGTGCTGACCTACGTAATTTTGGAACTGAGTACTATAAAAATAAAGACAAAAGAAACTACATAAAGCACTGTGCTCAAGTTGTTAAAATGTGCCTTCCCAAGGAGGCAAATGAAGAGTTTCAATCCTTCGCACATATACACGGTAATGGAACGGGGGAGTAAATGATGGAAGACGGTAGGAGCCAGGTTTCTCATTGTGGGAGTAGAGGGTTACAGAGAAGCAAGTGGATGAGGTTTTAATAATTCCTGTGAGAATGAATTAGAGTTGAAGATGTAAGTATAAAATGACAATTAGCTAAGAATAGATGCAGATGGTTATACATAGAAATGTGTGTGTGTGTGTGTGGTGTTGGTATACAACATATATTCTTTATTATGCCAACTGACAGGTGTTAGAAACGATGACACCTCAGTAGAAAAAAGGATACAACCTAGCACTCAGAACTTGTTTTTGCATACTGATTTATTGTAAAAGGGACCGGGGTTTCTTGACGAAATGATTATTCTATCTAAGACTTGGACAAAAAATATACAAGATAAGCATTTCATGATGCTGGAAAGTAAAATAGTGCTAAATAAAACAATTGCATACTGATAAGAGATACGTCAAAGGACCGCAGAAGCCAAGTGATAGAGCTCCCAATGGCCACGGCTGGAATAATTTGAGCTAAACAATAAATGAAAAAGTGTTGAATTATAACCCAAGGCATAAGAAAAAAAATCTATTAATCTATACTGATATAAATAAGTGATTAAAGAAATAAGGAATTGGGAAAACTATATCTCCCAAGTAGAAAAAGAGTAATTTCACATAATTTTTATACAGAAGTTCCTGTGCTCTCAAGGGGGTGGAGCTTATCTCCCCACTGTATTAAGAATGGGCTGCACATAGTGACTTTCTTCCAAACGCTCTAAAATGAAAAGGGAAAAGACAAACTTTCCTGTCAAAAAGCCTGACAAACTTTACCTCTGCCAGGTGGTCAAGGTTACTATCAACAGTGATAATTCACAGAAGTAAGATGTCCCCATGTTATGATATAATGAAAAAAGACACTTCACCTTTGCAGTCTTCCTCCTCAAATGACATAGCCTTGGTCAACGCACAAGAAAAATATTGGACAAATCCCAACTGTGGGATGTGGTCCAAATGCCTTCTCAAAACTGTCAAGATCACCAAAAATAAGGAAAGGCTGAGAAATTCTAGAAGTCTAAGGAGACAGGACAAGTACCGCATATACTCGAGTATAAACTGACCCGAGTATAAGCCGATCCCCTTAATTTTACCCTAAAATCTGGGAAAACTTAGTGACTCGAGTATAAGCTGAGGTGGAAAATGCAGCAGCCACCGGTAAATTTCAAAAATAAAAATATATGCCCAAAACAATTACAATAATTGAGGAAATCACAATCACTGAATCAAATAACCTGTATGACCCGAGTATAAGCTGAGTTCAGGTTTTTCGGCACAAATTTTGTGCCAAAAAAACTCAGCTTATACTCGAGCATATACGGTAAATGTAATATGGTATCCTATATGAGATCTGGGAAAAGAGAAAAGGACATTAAGACAAAAACTAAAAAAACAGACAAACAAAAAAACCTGAGTAAAATATATATAGACTTAATATATTAATATTAGTTATGTTATAATATTAATATATAGTTAATATTATATTATAATTACTATTAATATATATCATATATGAATATTAGTAATATATTAATATTTGGTTATTAATTGTAATGAATCAACTGTGCTAACATAAGATGTTAAAAATAAGGAAAACAGTGAGTGAAGTACCTGGAAATCCTCTGGGCTTTAATAATGCATTTTCACCTGGGAATCCCCGGGGCCCCTGGACTCTCAACACCCCACTGCTCCCTCTGTGGCTCATCCCAGCACCACAGCCACCATCATCCTTTGCCTGCATTATCCATGTGCCCAGCCCTGAGCTCAGAGTGCCATCATCCTCATTCCCAAAATTATCTCTGGTTAGCTTAGTCTCCATTTCACGCTTTTCTTTTTCTAGGAATGCATACCTATTCTTGCTTTTTCATTCTTTGCGATGAATGCTAGAGTTTATTTGTCTAGATTGAAGGGAAAAACCCTACTAGTATGTTTAAGGTTCTGTTAACAATAATTTATTGTACATTTTAAAACAGCTAGAAGAGAAAATTTGTAAAGTTTCCAGCAAAAAGAAAAGATAAATATTTGAGGTGGTGTATATCCTAATTACCCCGATTTAATCATTATGCATTGTGTATTGGCATTAAAATATTACTTGTACCTCCAAAATATGTACAAGTAGTACATATCAATAAAAATAATCACAGGTCATGGAAAGAGGCATAAAATTGCAACTTAATTAGGAGAAGAATCAATAAAGAAAAAACTATGGAAAAAAGGTTGTGTTAAATTTATAAATTAGGAAGATTTTCATCTTTATGATGTTGAGATTAACACACAAGAACATGTTTAATGTATTTCTTCAAGTATATTTTGTGTCATTTAGAGTGTTTTATAATTTTTTAGTTATATAAATGTTTGGATATTTCTTGTTAAACTTACACCTTAGTGTGTGTATGTGTATATGTGTGTGGGTGTATATTAAGTTTTACTGTTGTAAATGGGGATTTCCTATCATTAAGTCTTTCATAGGCTGTGTTTTGATATCTGAAGACTACTGATTGTTATAATTTCATAACGTCCTATTTTACAAGATTATTTGTGTTAGTATTGAAATGATTCAGGTTTTTCCACCTACACAGTCATGTCATCTGCAAAAAGAAATAATTTTACCTCTTCCTTTCTAATCTTTATGCCTTTAACTTATTTCTTTTGTGTATTTGCATTGGCTAATACATCTACATATTTTTAAATAAAAGCAAACATAATGAATATCTTTATCTTACTCGACTTTATTGGAAAAGGCTCTAGTAGTTTTATACTAAAGATGCTGGCTATGGGGTTGATATATATGTACATATACATACACAAATTAACTCATTCATGTTAAAAAACATTTAATTGAACTAAATGTCTTAACATGAATGTTTATTTAAACTCACATTTTACAGTGACATATAAAGTAAATATTTTATTTATGTATCAATGAATGTTTTTAACATAATGTGTATGTTATTTTTGCCAAATGTCTTTTTCACATATGAGAATATAATCATACTTTATATTTATCTCTATTAATGTAGCAGATATCCTAAGTTCGAATTCCCTTTGCTTTCCTAGAGTAAACCCATCTTGGCCATAATATGGTATTTTTAATGTGCTGTGTCTTATTTGCTAATATTGCATTTAAAGATTTTTGCATTGACATTCATGTGTGAGGTTTGGTTTGTAACATGCTTTTCCTCAACTAATACGTCTCTCTCCTTCACTAAGCTGGAAGTTTGTGGAGGTATGTTCCAAAAGCAATTCTCCAATAAAAGTGAAGTGTTCAACAATTGTATTCAATTTGAACACCAGGCACCTGGATTTAGCAGATTCCCCAGGTAAAGGGGCTCAGTCCCATTAGACTGCACTTCAGATGCCAGCAGCAAGTTCCGCGTCTCCAGACTATTGCTAATCCTGACCAGCTGTTTTGACTACAAGTTCAGGAGATCCCATGAACCCTCCTCAGGTTTGATCATTCTCTAGAACCACTCACAGAACTCAGTGAAAGCACTATATTATAAAGAATATAGCCAAATGGAAGTCAAATGAAAGACACAATGGGGTAAGATATTTGTTGAGAGTGTACGAGGGTCACAGAGCTTCCACACCTTCTCTGGTTATGATACCTTTCCAGCCATCAATGTGTTCACCAACCCAGAAGCTCTCAGAGCTTTGCTGTTTCAGAGTTCTATCCGGGAGCTTATTACATAGGCATGATTGACTAAATCACTTGCCATGAGACCGAGTTCATTCACTAACCCCCCCTTTATTCCTTGGAGGTAAAAGAATAGGGCTGAAAGTTTCAGCTCTCTATTTAGGGGCTTGGTATTATTTCTGGAGTGTCCAACTCCTCCTTGGAAACCACCTGACAACCCACTGTGAGTCACCTTGTTAGCATAAACTCAAGCATGATAGAAAGAAGAGAAGATATGAAGTAGAGAAGACACTCCTATCACTCAAGAAACTCCAAGTGTGCAGCTGACAAAGGCCTGATAACTATAATCTGCAGAGAAATTAAATGATAAGCAAAGTGCAAACAAACCTCTGCATGAGTGGGCAAGAGATTTGAACAGAAATTTCTCCGAGGATGCAAGATGAATGGCCAAAAACACATGAAAAAATGCTCATCATCTGTAATCATCAGAGAAATGCAAATCAAAAACACTCTAAGATAACACCTAACCCCAGCAAGATTAGCCCACATCACAAAGTCTCAAAACATGAGATGCTGGCGGGATGTGAAGAGAAGGGAACACTTGTACACTGCTGGTGGGATTGCAAACTAATACAACCTTTTTGCAGAGAAGTATGGAGAATCCTCAAAGATCTAAAAGTAGTTCTTCTATTTGACCCTGCAATCCCATTACTAGGTATCTACCCAGAAGAACAAAAAAATCAGTTGACCACAAAGACATTTGCACTAGAATATTTATTGCAGCTCAATTCATAATGCCAAGTCATGAAATCAACCTAAGTGCCCATCAACCCCTGAATGGAACAACAAACCGTGGTATATGTGTACCGTGTAAGTATTATTCAGCAATTTAAAAAGATGGAGACTTTATATCTTTTACATTTACCTGGATGGAGTTAAAATACATTCTTCTTACTAAAGTGTCCCAAGAATGAAAAAATACAAATCCAATGTACTCCATACCAATATGAAACCAATATATAAATAATTACATGCTCCTAAGAACAATAAAACACTAATATAATCCTGTTCAGAGATAGAAGGAAGCGGGGATGGGGGACGTTTGGCAGAAGGAGGGAGGGCATGAGGCATCTTACCTAAAGTGCACATTGTGAGGGTATATAACACGCACGTTGGGTGAGGAGCTCTACTACAATTGGAACTTTACCCAGGAAGTAAGAAAAATATAACCTAAAAATTGTACCCTCATATGAATTTGAAAAAATTCAAAAAAAGAAAATGCAAATTAAAACCACACACACACAAGAAAGAAGTAAAATTATCTCTGTTCACCAATGGCATGATCTTGTAAGTAAAAAGCTCACAAGATTTCATTTGTACACATGAAAGAAAAAAAGAAAACCAATACACAAACAAAAACAACCCAAAAGAACTAAAAAAAAGTTTATGGCTGCTGAAAACCTGGCCACCCGGCAGCCGTACCGCAGATGCGCCCGCCCGCCGCTCAGGGAGGAGACAAGATGGCGAACTGAAGCCAGCATTCCACAGAGGCTCCCGTTTCAGAAGGAAAGTTAAAGGATGGAACTTTAGTAAGTAACTTGGAGGATTCGAGCTATACCAAGAGAGAAGGTTGAAGAACACACATCAACACCACTGAGGCGAGCTGAGACCACAAGGACGCAAACAAAAGGTACAAAATCCATCACCAAGTGGACGGGAGTCCCCCCTCCCCCCATGAGTCCGGCTTAAGAGCCCTACAAACAAAAGGGCAGAAATCAAAAGCCCTACCACTTCATTTCATGGGAGCGACCTTCTAAAAACTGGTCCTACCTCCCCTAATAGGGTGCCATGGTGCTCCCCTGCCAGGCATAAAACTGTATAAAACTTTGAATATCTTTCCCAGCAGTGCAGCACTCCCCTCCACTCACACTGAGGTCTGGAGGTCTATCCCCCAGGAGTTCGGATCCCTGGGAGATTTATCAAGGGGAGGGGTGTGGACAGAGCCCAAGTTGCGACTGACCAGTGCTAACTCTGAGGCACGAGAGTGAGGAACACTCAGCTGAGGGGAAGTCATGCCACGGAGGCACTTCCCTGTGACGGGGTGCACCAGCCCTCTTTGACCAGCCATATGGCTAGGCATAAAACTCAGTGAAACTCTAACTTCCCCGTTTGAAGCGCTGACCTCCTAGCACTCCCTCCCCACCCTCACTCAGGGGCTTGTCCCCCAGGAGGTCGGATCCTTGGACGATTCCTCCAGGGGAGCGGACAGTCCCTGAGCTGCGACTGGACAGTGCTGGCACGGAGGCACGCGAGCGAGGAGGAGGAGCCGCGTCTCAGTGGCACTTCCCTGCAGTGCGGTGCAGCAGCCCTCCTTGGGCAGCAACACGACCAGATATAAAGTGAGTGCTTTCAGCGCTGAGCTCCCAGCACCCCCTCCCACTCTCACTCGGGGATCTGGAGGCCTGCCCCCCAGAAGTCCGGATTGTTGTTGGGGGACCTCTTGTGGGGTGCTCAGTGCCTGAACTGCACTTTCTCTGGGGCGCGAAAGCGAGGAGCCGATGGTTGGTTCCAGAGTGGTGGGTCCCAGAGAAGCAGAG